>WOVY01005240.1:0-186535 GCA_013436015.1 Rhipicephalus annulatus | reverse complement strand
CAGCCAGTCGGATGGATGGATGGATGCTATGAGCGTCCCCTTTATAACGGGGTGGTGACAAGTATGCCACCAGGCTCGACAAAAAAAAACCTTTTTTCTTTTTGATGTTGGCCTAATGCCTCTACTTCGATAAATTCTATCTTAATGGAAAAAAAGGTAAATTTTAAGCTTAAGTTCTCTGCCATTTACGGCACACTGTCCATATTTATTTTTCCAATATTTATTTTTGTCCTTTCTCTCTAATTTTCTGCCACCAATACTCTAACCGTCTCTTACTTATTTCAATCGCGGGTGTGTTCAGCTTTCCATTGTTGTCCCTAAAACCCAAGGCTTCCTGTAGGCTCGTGCCCAAACGTACACCTGGGTGGATATCTCCACATTCAATCAGAACATGCTCCGCCGTTTCCTTATCTTTCCCGCAGCATGTGCATTGTTTCTTCTTCTTTACTGAATCTTGCTTTATAACTACGCGTTCTAAGGCAACCCGATCTCGCTTCAAACAGTAAAGCGCTTCCCCTTGAATTATCGTAAAATGCCTCCCTCCTTATTTCATTTTTGCCCTTTCGGTAGTTACTCAAAGCCGGTTTTTTCTCCATAGCTGCCATCCAGTAAATCCTCTCCGCCTCCCTGACTTTTCCCTTAACGCTCTTTGTTGACATATGGCTTACAATACCAGCCGTAAATTTACTAGTGAGTCTTCTAGTTCTTTTTCTCCACTGTGTGTCCACGCTCTTCCTATACAAATAACGGAACACCTTCTCTGCCCATCTACTCTCCTTCATATTTCTTAGCCTTTCTTCGAACTTATTTTGCTCTGCGCTTCTCTCGCCTCAAAACCTGCCCACCCCATATCGCCCTTTACAGCCTCGTTTGTCGTCTTCCCGTGAGCACCCAACGCGAGGCGTCCCACAGTCCTTTGATTTACATCCATTCCCGATTGCACCTCTGCCCTCATGCACACCACTGAGTTCCCAAAAGTAAGCCCTGGAACCATTACACCCTTCCACAGACCTCGAAGCACCTCATACCTATTGTATCCCCACAACGCTCTGTGCTTCATTATTGCCGCATTCCTCTTTCCTTTTGCTGCCGAGGCTTTTTTCCTGTACCTCCATGTATCTATCACTCTCATTTACCCATACTCCAAGGTACTTGTATTCACTTACCCTCGGTATTTCTTGGCCTTGTATGGACACCGTCTGATCACAGGGATCATTGAATACCATCAATCCACACTTCGTTACACTGAATCCTAGTCCAAGAGCTTCACCTTCCCTTCCGCATATATTCGCCAGCTGCTGTATATCATCTCGACTGTCCGCAAATAAGACGATATCGTCCGCATAAAATAAACCTGGAAGCTTCTGCTCAATCATCATGCCGCCCTGTTTGTGTGACAGATTAAAACCAATGTTGCTACCTTCTAGCGCTTTTTTCCATACTCACCATGTATAGCATGAATACAGCGGGGACAAAGGACATCCCTGTCTCAGACCCTTGCTAACCTCAACGTTCTCTTTGCTACGCATTCCTTCCCACTCTATGCAAACTGTATTTTCTCCGTATATCTCCCTCAAAAGCTGTATACAGTCGTCGCCCATGCCCATTCCTTTTAATATATCCCACAAAATTTCCTGATTAAACGTTGTCGTATGCCCCAGTGATGTCTAGAAAAGCCACGTACAAGGGCCTATTCTCTATTTTAGATATTTCTATACACTGAGTGAGAACAAACAGGTTATCGTCTAACCGCCTGCCGACTCGAAATCCGTTCTGAAGTTCTCCCAAAATATCGTTATGTTCGGCCCATGTTTCTATTTTCATTTTTACTGCTTGCATCCGCCAACCTGTATAGTACCGATGTAATGGTTAGTGGTCTATACGAGCGAATCTTGTCCTTTTCTCCCTTGCCTTTATAGATTAGGTTTCATTCTACTTTGTCGCCAACTGTCCGGTATTTGTCCGTCCTTTAAGCTTTTTTCTACTGCTTTTAACAATGCTTCTTTAGTGTTATATCCTAGTTCGTTAATGAGGCTAACGGGAATCCCATCTAAACCCGCGGCAGTGCGCTTTGGAATTTTTCCTTCGGCCTTTTTCCAGTTGAAATTATCAAGTACTAGCTCTTCCTCTGTTGCTTTTCTCCGCCACACTTTTACTCACCGGGGAGATCCCCTGGACGCTCTTTTGAAACTCTTTTGAAAGTCAGAGAGAACCGCAACAGCGCCATCTAAAACGTCCTGACTCAGCTGCAGTGCTTATATCTCTATGGGACAGCTCTATCTCTTATACCATTCGGCAGATACTGCCGGTTACGGCTGATGTAGGAAAAATTTGACTAAAAAGAGATTCTCTTCTAAACCACGAAAGACACATTGGGATTTGAACCAAATCCCCTGCGAGCCAGCTCAGTATTTTACCACAGAGCTTTGCCGATACCTTGAAACGCTTTTGCAAAGTGATCTTAGGCGTGCTTCAGGGTAGTAAAGAAAATCGCATTAGTATGAGTTGTATAGCGTTTTAGAACAGCAAAGGACTCACCAGTCATCACACACTTCCAAATGAGTCACGAGTGGTTCATGGAATGACCGAACCCATTATGAATGTTCGAGGCATATTTCTTTATTGTCCTCAGCCACGGCATAAAAATTGCGCAAGAGTATTTGCAAGCATGTTGCGGGTAGCATGCTTCTCTGAAGAATGACGAATTATGGTATAGTGATTGCCTGCCTACTACAAAACTATATGAAAAATGTGGTGTAGTTGGTATTCTGCGAGTTCACTTGTAGCAGTTACTCAGTTTTTGAAAAAGGCTCTGAAAGGCTTCGCACCAGCTTTCGCTGCGACTGTGCTACGCGTATCGCACAAGCTTGGTGGTCTTTGAAGTGAAGGAACGGTATTTTGAAGCATCACTTTCTTGTTTGACAAGATGTTCACCGAAACCAGAGGGTCATGAAGCAAACCAAGTTATAGTGGGTGTTAATAATAATGTTTGAGGTGTATAGTAGAAATAATGATATCGATGCACCGCATGAAGAGTAAAGAAAAAGTCACAGTTTCGGCACAAGGTCGAATCAATGAGTACGATAGCAACACACGAGGCTTCTACGAAGTAAGGCTAGGAGATTTAGGAACCATACGAAATGTAGTCACCATAGTCGAATGTGCTTGAATTGAGAGTAATGCGGTTTGTAGTATTGTTTCATACAGACCATTAGGCCGCAGTTATCGGGACGGCTCAACGCTCTCTCATAGTTGAGTACGACGTACTCGAAATCGTTAAACACTTAGTCCAAACACACATGCAGAACCACAATATCTGAACAGGTGTTGACAATGTTGAATGACTGACAGGTGGCGAAGTCCAAGTTCGACCACCAGTTTTCACGTCGAAGTACATTAACACATAAGTATCTAGTGACTATCAACGCCACATCGTGTAGGCACACCGCACGGAAGTTGTGCAGCAAGAAGTTCATGATGTCAGCCCACAAGGTTCATGATGAAATATGCACTGTTGCGACGACAAAGTCATGCAATTTTTTAATGCTGAAAGTGTCACCGAAACTCATCTGGGACAGCAAGTTTACTTTGTCCGTTTAAAGCGATAGTGGCAGTGCGCATTTCTATGGGAGCCGAATTCACAGGCATCGGAATTTATCGAATGATTTTCCTGTTGCTTCAATGCGCAAGCGGAGCCAGAGACAATTTGGAGTGTTCCTTTCATCCAACTGTATGTATTTCAGTGAATTTTTTCCTTGATTGATCAAGCATCGGATAGGTTATGTTTATGGAACGTATGTATTGCTTGTCCAAACAAAGTGCTTTATTTGTTCAAGGATGTTTCTTCCAAGTTCATTCACAGAAAGCCAGTGGCGAATGGTGTATTTGAGGCGAGGACATACCACGGCGCCATCTACCGGAGCCTTCATGCGACGTATAAAACGACATCATTAGGTATCGGCCGCGCGCCGTGCCCAAACACTCCTGTGGCACGTTCAAGAACCCAAGTGGTCGAAATTTCCGGAGCCCTCCACTACAGCGTCTCTCATAATCATATGGTCGTTTTGGGACATTAAGCCCCACATATCAAGACAACTGCTGTAAATCAGGCTCTTTTATGTTTTCTGTTCTCGCTTCGCAAGCATCGGTTGTGTCTGTATTAGCAGCGAAGCAATCTAGAGTTTTCGCCAACAAAGATTTTTAGCGAGCCAACGTACGGTCATCGCTGCGCCGTGCACTTTCGACGGTGCACGTTCACATGGCGCCAAAGACGCGCAACACGAAAAGGCCATCTGGTAAAGGTGTGTTGCTATGAAAATCATCTTGTAATTTGCAAATAGATGCATTCTCATAATGCGGGAACATTGATGTTTGTGATGCAATCGTGATGGTCAACACCTGTTTTACGCTTTTGCGCGGAATGTGCGTGGGCGAGATGGTAACATTTTGATCAGGGTAGACTGCCACGCAGCATTCTCTGCAACACAACCCCCAATATTTTCAGGGTGGTATCAACTGGACGAAAAGAATGGGGTATGCTTTGGCAATGATTCGATATGCTTGACCTTTTAAGAGAATATGTAGAGCTCTTTTGCAGTATTAACGTTACTCTCCATAACAAGAGTGGTTTCTGTGGCCTGCTAATTTCACCAGAATTATTGCTAAAAATTCATATAAAGCATATATTTCAGTAAATGAAACTTGACCTGCATATATTTTGTCTCCCTAATCTTCGCTTTCACTACACGCGCTTCTGTGCGCCGGACGCTTTGATTGATGTGATGTGCGATTGTTACAATTATACTTTCTGAGATCGTTTGCTCGGCTATTATTTAAATTACTGCTTCTTGTTTTCAG
Source organism: Rhipicephalus annulatus (assembly GCA_013436015.1). Taxonomy (NCBI): domain Eukaryota; kingdom Metazoa; phylum Arthropoda; class Arachnida; order Ixodida; family Ixodidae; genus Rhipicephalus; species Rhipicephalus annulatus. Next base: position 181,678 of record WOVY01005240.1, on the reverse strand, counting down.
CAACTCTGCTGGTCTCTGGCATCAGGCAGTTTTTTTACCAGCAGCTCAGCACACCACGGCTGCAAACGGATAGAGACGTCTCTATATATGACAGCATGAGGACAAAATTATTCTCGCAACTCAGAGCTTCAGACAGCAGGAAAAGGTCTGTCGTCAAGACGTAAGTAAATGGCGAATTCTTCCGTGTACAATTCCGGAAAGTCCCACGTCGTAATCAGCTGATATGAACCCCAACGCAGTACAAAAAAGAATTTCCGTGCAAGTGCTTACTGCACATGCAATCAGTGGTGGCTTGTTTTCTTTTCTCGGCAAGTTATCGAACACATCTATTTTTAGTGTTAGCATATGCACGAAAACTTGCACCAAGGCAAGAAGTATGTAAAGCATCATGCGTTCCTTGGGTGGAAGACAATGACTGCCGTGAATTGACGCTTCGGAAATCAATTTTTCTAGCATCGTAAAAATAAAGGCACTCAATTTTTATGCCAACATATCCATGAAGTACACCAACACACATGCCAATCATTTCATCACCAATCCCAGGCGCAGAAATTTCGGCGGATGCACTCAAGGTAAGAAAATTTGGCAGATACCGCGTACCTGGGAATCAACGTTATGCGAGGCGTGCGGAAGAAAGGTGACCGTTTTGTAATTTTTTTATTGAGCGGCACGTCATGAAATGACGCTAAATTAATGTACAAATGTCGCGCACACAGACGTATGCTGAAGACTTGCAGATGTTTATATAATTAGCTGTTTGCACTTGCGCAACGATGCCAACTGGGACATGTGTATTAGAAATACTAGAAGCTGATATGAAGCGCTGATGCTCGCGAGTATGCTTGCCCTAGACACTGCTACACAAATTAACTTAGACGCATGAAAAATAACCACATCTGACGTGAAACTGACGTGACGGCTGTATCAAAATAGTACATGTGTGATGTTTCGAAAATTGGGTAGGCAGCACTGAAACAACTATTACCATTTCACGAAGATTAGCGTCTATTTTAAAGGTAGTTCCATGACCTGATGTAGCTTTGTGATAAAATGGGTTCGATTCCAACTGGGACTCGTCGGGTTGACGCTACCGACGTCGGGTATTTCTTAACACTCACGCGTGAAAATTATTCATTTGGGTTCTCGCCGTTCCTGAGCAGATACCAATTGTAAATCACCTGTGGCACATACCCGTATACCAGCGGCACAGCGGTATGTGCCACTGTCTGGCGGGAAATGTTTGACGACGTACACGACAAGATTGCGACAATATTCATGTCTTGACAAGCACGTCGTATTTTTCAAACGATCTCACCCTCTCATGCTAATTTTGTTCACGCCAAATAATGGGGTGACCACGAGAGCACGCAAACCTAAGCAGCTAGATAAATAGATACGCTCAAAGTCACCGAAGTTCGCTAAGAAATGCTTCGCATTTAAAAACCGCCAGGCCTGCGCTGCACAAAAAAAAAACGCCAGGCTTTCCCGAAATACTCAGCACAGGCACAGCGGAAGCTACAACAGCGGCCTTTCAGTGCCTTTTATAAACACTCTTTGGGATGCTACAAGCACACTGCTGGTACCCACTACGCCATAAATATTGATAAGTTTTCTCTAGTAGGCCAGCATCCTTCGTCATTATTTGGAGAAGTGTGAAATCTGCTGCACACTATTTAGGAATTTCGTGGATTTTTGATGCAGTGGCTGACGACAATGAAGAAGTTTACCTGAAGTGGGTATGTGCCACAAATAATAGGCGTACAGGAACAAGTTTTCCATTGGGTTGGAGCATTGAACGAACAACTCGTTACACAATTTGCATTGTGTAGAGCCTGGCTGTTCCTTTAAAGTTCTAAAGCTCTTTCTTACTGATATTAACACGATTCCTTTCCCGACATCAAGCCTGCCTAAGGCCAGTTTAGACACAAGTTCCAAGCACTCGAGTGGCAGGAAGGTTACCTCACAGTTCAGTTCCTTAAAGCTGGCTTCTCTGTAGAATACCTGTACTCAGTAACACGCAAGGTGCTTTATAAGGACCTTCTGAGTACACTCTTCCCACCTCCATTGTACCGTTCACGGTACGCCAATCTTCCTGGTCACGATGTGTTGAAGCGAGTGCGCAAAATGTACATTCCACCGAATTCAAGAACATTCTTCTATAAACTCCACTCTGAAACATTGGTGGTAAACACATGGTTAGAAAGAAAAGGTATTTTCATTCCGTCTGTTAACTGCCGTCTATGTGATGTGCCGGAAACGATTGAACATTGCTTTGTTAGCTGCAAAGATGCCATACTATTTTGGGATGTCCTTCAGCGAGCACTGAAAAAAACGTTTCGTCATTTATTCTAACACAATACGTTATCTTCTGCCAGCAACACTTGATGAAGTACCATATGATATATTTTTCCTCATGGGTTTGCACGGCTTGTGGAAGACACAAATGCAAGACCACAATGCAGAGCCCACCACCTCTTTAAGCGCACACTTCATTCAAATGGCTATCCAACTAAAAAACATCTACGACGAGCTAGACTTTAGACCGGACTGGTACTCCGTCTTAGAGAACTGTTTGACCTCACCCCTTTTTGTTTGTATAACACGATGTGAAGAACTCTTCATGTGAGGAACTCACGCTGTGTTAGCCATTTAGTGTTCATGAGTAACGCTTGAGCGCTTACTTTGGCGATTTGATTGTACTTTTGTTCGCTTGATATTGTCTGTATTTTCGAAGTACTTTAATACATACCATGAAAAAAAAAACACTCGAGTGGCTCAGCGCTAGAATACTGGGCTGGCACGCAGCGGACTAGGGTTCGAATCCCATTGTGTTATTTGTGTTTTTAAGCACTGAGGTCGCTCAGTAGTACAATAATAAGCAGGCATGCAGCGGACGTGGGTGTCATTAGTGTTTTTTACAGAGTTTTTTTTTCGTTCAATACGAGAGATGGACAGCAATGGTGGTGGCCGCGGTGGCGGACTACTACGGCGCTGCTCGTGACCCGTGTTCTTATCTCATAACAGCTTTCACAGCAAAATAGTTGCTGAGGGGGCTGAACACCTAAGCATGCATGCTGAGTTGTTCGGCCAATTTCAGTTTTATCAGTGAAGCGTGTCGGTGCCGGGACGTTTTAGAAGGCCTCATTCACATTAAGGCTCCCTCGAATGTATCCGGTACTGTGGCAACGAGCAAATAACTAACCTGCAAGTTCGAAAATGAACTGGCTCTGGGTTAAAATTAACCGCGCTGCACTAACGACGGCCGAGGCGAGTCACGATATGCCGGTTACTACGTCCCAGAGACAGGAGCATCATTCTTTCCACTGGTCACCCTCGCTCCTATTGTACGTAGCTCGCCGATAGTGTAATGGACAGTTTGAGCGGCATGGTCTACTTGGTTAGTGCAGTGTGGTGAAGAGTGAGTGGTCGCTGGTTCCGATCTCCAAACGGTGCATTGGAATTTTTTTTTCTTTCTGCCTTTTATTGATACATACATACTTATACATATCAGGGACATGATGGTGGTACCGATGGTGAAAATCATCTGAAAGTGTCCATATAATTGCTATTGCCATAAAAAGCTGCTTGCCCCTGGTAGGGAACGAGCATACCTTGTCATTATGGCCTCAATTACCTTACCACTTGTATTGCGGTGGTTAGTTGGCTGTAGGAGAATTTATGTGCATGCTAGCCTTGCAGACTATGACCGACGCCGTAGTGGCGGGCAGCGGAGATTTCAACCAACTGAGGTTCTTTAACGTGCATCTATATTCAAGTATGCGGGCCTCAAACATTTTCGCATTGATGGAAAACGCAGCCACCGCTGTCGGGATTTGATTTCACGACCTTCTGGTTAGTAGTCGAATACCACAATCACTAGACCACCATGGCAAGGCATATAATCAATGATTAAGTAAACTTGTTTGGTTATAAATGCTTGTGGTAGCTGTACAATGCTAAGGAAATCAAGAGGACGCGAAGTGAGAGCCAGAAAAGTTTCACTGATTGGGCGCTAAACTTGGGCTCAAGTCGCCCACTTGCGGTAGGTTATAAATATTGAACTCCACTGCCCGACCATAGCGAATAGCAACGTGCGTGTTTTCTTCACCGTTGGTCGACTGCGATTTTACGCAGTGCGAGTGTAAGTTGAGAATGCGGAGATATGCCCAGGCAAAGTACTCGCGCGAGGCAGAGCTAGTTTAGGTATGGCTGAATTCTATAAGCGAGTTCGACGCTGGCAGTGATCTCACTACCTGGCAGTGTGGTAATGCGTCTAGACACTTTCACTTTTACCCTATTTGTGAAGCGTCGAACAGGATTAATGCTTGATGCCACTCTTTGAAGAAAATAGTGGTGTGTTTTAAAGGTCAGTATGCATCTTCATATAAGGAAGACCACTGTGAAAGGACAGTAGTAGATATAGAAGGCGCTGTTGTGAACCCTACAGAGCATATGTGAACGTGGCACAATAGATAGCACACCCAGCATCTGTTGTCGGAGGACCAAAAGGTCGTCGATTTCATGGCCGTTGACGTAACCTTTATTGCGATAGCAATTATATGCACACTCTCGGCTAGATTTTGCTACCTGCGTTGGCGTTGACGTCGGCGTCGATGTCATGCACAGTATATGTATACGCATCTATATATAAATGCAAGAAAGAAAAAAAACTTTCAGAATGAAAGCATTCTGGTACGCGGAATCGAATGCGGGACTTCTGCGTCGTAAAAGCTAGGCGTTAACCAATGAGCCACCCCGGAGAACGTCCTTCAATTTTCAAACGACAAGCTATTTCTATCTACCACTTACCGCTGCTGTATTTTCGGCATTACCAGAAAGATGGTGCAATGAGCGCACGTCGCCCCATCGCACAGCAGCGCCCACTCTAATCTCCTACGCGTACTTTGCCCGGCTTAGAGAAGAATAGCGACGCTCTCTCACGCGCCCTTATCACGTGGTGGCGAGGAGGGGAGGGCCGTACGCCTTGGCTGGCCTCGAGCTTTACGTGGAATGATTCTGCTGTAGTTACCTGGCGCGCAAAGGTCACTGCAAGTATTGCAGTCTGCGTTCGCGAAAAAAGCGCGCTTTTCAGACTCAGCGAAGTAAGTGGTTTTGGGAGGTTAAACCCCACATATCAATCAATCAATGAATCAGCGAAATTCGAAATGAGATGCTTATACGCATTCCTCCGTACGTGTGAGTACGTTTGACTCGTAAATTGTGCGCGCGAAACGCAGGGCACGCAGGGCACGCAGGACCTTTCAAATTTATGCTATCGCATTCATTGCTTCGCGTTTGCGGTAAAGATGTCAGTTTTTTTCCTGTCTACTTATAATGCGTATTTTTTATGACATTTCACTATCCGAAATATGCCCTTTTGTGTAGTCTTGGTGAATGCTGGCACAAAACATTTTTGTGCTAAGAAATACACCGCTGTCACCTTCACTCTGCATGCTTCGCCGGACATCAATTCCAATGATACGTTAGATCAGCCGCAGCTTTTCACTTTATCCCCTGGTACTCATTTTCATCATGCACTATTTTAAGCTAGCACTAAATTAGGTACTCGCATAAAGGTAGGTGTGTACTACTATCAAGTGTATACAAAATTAAGAATTTTCGCCTCCATCGACTTGCACTAATTTTTGTGCACCCCAAGGGGGTGATCATGAGAGCACTCAGACGTAGATAGACAGAGAGAGAGATAGATAGTAGATAGATAGATAGATAGATAGATAGATAGATAGATAGATAGATAGATAGATAGATAGATAGATAGATAGATAGATAGATAGATAGATAGATAGAAATACCCACGAGCTAACATTTCGCAATTTAAACTGATCTACCACGGGTTCGTATACCACTGAAACCAGCCTAACGGTTTGGTTTGAGGGGTATACGATGCATCTTCGAACATTCAAACGTACCACAATGTTGAGTTACGTTAGGCCGACATGTACGGTTCTTGTCGGTGATTCTCAAATAGTAAGAGTTTGGACTATGTCTTTGTTAGATAGACCCACAGATCTTTCTGCAGACATGCTGGTAGTTAATGTTTACAAAGCACCTTGGCATGTTCGATGTACAATGAACGAGGATTGCTAGAGAGCGAAGCCATTTAGTACCGGGTCTATTCTGCTCACATCGTCTGGACTTCAAAATCTTTAAACACATCAATTTCACAAACATGTCCTTGTTTTGAGAGCATACTCATTGTACATTGAATCAGCTTTACCATTTGTGTGCTGGAAATAGTAGGTACACATATCATGCAAGTACTCTTTCGTAAAAATTACAGATTATTTTTGTAGCATTATATCGATGAGAATGGAACACTGTGAATTGATTCACTGCTTTCATCTCCTGTCTTCATGTCGATCATTCTTCTTAAGTAAGCGTGATACCAGGCATTAAGAGGGTGTTTACATATTGAGAGCATACGTAAATCCCATGACCAGTAAAATAAGCTGTAAATATTCTTACGCAGGTGTGAACCTTTGCAATAGCTGGAAGGGAGTAAACTCGATGATGTGACACATAATCAGCGATTATGTTTTGAGAACACCCCTTTTCATCTTTCTACTATGAATCAAATCGAAAGTCAGTTGCGTGATGATTCGTAAACACAATTTACCTTACCGTATATACTACGCATACTTTCCTACTACAAGTACAAATAAACTTAACAAAAGCATTAAGACTGTTCAGTTTCTTTTTTTAAGTAACCAATATTGGGCCTCCATATTACCAGTAATATAGTTTGCATTCATTCTTGCGAAAAATACCAAATTTAAATAAAAACTGAAACAGAAAAACTGAAAAACAGAACAGAAAAACAGAAAAATTGAAAAACTGAAACAGAATGTAGCACGGCTCATATACTTACGCATTGACAAGTCATTATGGTAATTCATGAAAAACAGGCCACATTTATTGTCGTCACTCTGGTACACTAACGTCTCATAAGCGTTTTTGTGATCTAAGCAAAAGAATGAAAACACGAAAAAGCATTCATCGGATGCGTTAGACAATTTCTTATATGAAAAATACCTATTATTAAAACTATTGAGTTTTCTTGCTAATAACTGAAAGGACTTCAGATCTTCCGAATTAGAATCATGTTATTCTCTTCGTACGCTTCTCTTTAAGATTCCGTACTCAATAAAAACTTTGTTATGCTCAACACCTTCATTATGATGAACAAATAAAAAGTTGTAACAAATACACGAAATTATATAAATTATCAGCAACTTGAAGCTTTACCAGCAAGAGCATGAAAAAGGGACAATCTCAACGTTCGATCTCTTCTTTGTGCTTTGTGTATAATAAATATAATGGTGTTTGGAGCAAAGGCCCTAAGTGTCTGTGTTAGAGGCCTTCTTTGTGCGACTCGCGTGAGACTCCACGCGACGCTGTGAGTCTTCAATATATTATTGCGAGCCATTTAAAAAATTGCAAGTGAATACGACTCGGAGGTGATGTCGTTGTGTGACTTCACTGTAATGCCACAGTTGGGCAAAACTTTGGACGCCATCATGATGTCATAAAAGGACGTCCCTTCAGTAAGCCCGTCATAAACTCAGACAATTGATAACTCAAACAACTTGAGTACAATGCAACATGTGAAAGAGAGGAAGCATCAGCGCGGGGGGGAGAACAGTGCAATCAGGTGATGACATCAAGGGAATTTAACGCTTCTATGTCACACTGTGACAGTGGCAAGAAACAGCGGCCTATGTCTTGATAGTATTCAATTGTATGAATATATAATTTAATACAATAGGGTAAATGGAGCATGCTTTTGTCTTCAAATGTTATAATCTAAGAAGCTGTCAACATCGCCTTAAAGGCTAATATGATTAATTGCTTATTAGCGCTTTGTAAAGGTTGGGTCGTCAAAATACGCACTTGCCGCTTCTCTCACATTTTTCTTTACGCCTTCGGCAATTATACGCTTCTGCAATACAATATTGGGCTCGTGGCTCACCACTGGAGGCCCGAGCACTGCAATTGCTGTGACGTGCAGGGTTGGATCACGTGATCTCGACTCACTTTGGCAAAAGTAAACTGGCGGTTCGATGCATTCACTTAAACGGCAACTTCGCTGTGTTTTCCTTCTTGAACATCGCTGTATTGCTGTGACTACATCTGTGTGAACTTCTGCAGACTACACAAGTCGGCAAGTTGCAGTAAACATTACCGGCGTGCACAGTGTGCAAAGTACGCGATGCCTCTGGCAGTGCCACTGTCACCTCTCTCTTTCTTTGTTCTTGTGATTGTTATTTCGTGCCCGTGGGGTTAAAATGAGCGCAGACCATGAATGTTAACCTAAAAGCAGCACGTTTCTGTTTCCGCACGGCAGCCTCATTCACAATGAGAAATGAATGTGCAAACAGTTCGGTTAAGTATATTTTAAACTGGGACTCTGAATTGTCAGAGTCAGGATATAGCCCGGAAGTCCAGTTTTTTTCCCTTTGTTTTCGTTATGTTAACGCCATTCCAGAAAATTTCGTGGCCAGTTGCTTTGACGTGTTCGGCCAGCGCGTTCGACAAAACCTTTTTTCTTACGCTCTAATCTTCGGAAGTTAAATCTTGTTTTTCTCGCCACGGTAACTTTTACCGTAGTCTGCGCCACCACCATATATATAACGGGCGTCCGTTCTCATGTGTGTACCCGACCACGCGGGTTTCCATCCACCAGTGGCGTAGCCAGAAAGTGGCACACCAAGCCCGTACCTCAACCCCCTCCCCACCTTCCCAACTTTTCCCATAGTATATAGCGCACAAATAATGGTCGCCCACACCTGCCTGCTTGGCCCCCAGTTGTAATGGTCGCCCACCCCCTCCGAAAACATTTTCTGCCAACACGCTTGCCATCCGCGACTTCAGCTCACAAGATTCCTTGCTTATAAAATACGTCTATAGAATTGGCCTATAGCCATTGTCACTTTCTAGTAATGTTGTTTTGATCTACAGGCGAAAACGTGTTTAGCTTCGAGAACTGATTCGTATTTGAAAAGCTGCCGTGAAATAACACGTAGCTTATCAATAAAACAGCAAAAAAACCTGGACACAGGCAATTCTACTGAAACATCAAATTGCCGTTTAGATCGCTGTATACGCCAGACCTCGCAGCATTCCAAGGGCGTCAAATTATGCGGCTGGTTGATCGCATTCTTTAAATCAACGTATGTAGTGGAGCATACGCACTAACGCGTAAGCGCCTTCCAAAGAGAACGAAAAACCCCGTGCTCTGATTGCGCGAGAACCTGTGCCGCCTTTGCCAGACTTGCCGTACGCTCATTTTCCGTCGCGACCTCGTTGCGACTCCTGTGTTGAAATAAACATCATCGCATTTGGTGAAGGCTGATGAGATCCCTAAGCAGACCTGGAGCTCCGCTCTCGCAAGTTGGCCGAAAGACCACCCTACAACGTGACTGACGCAGTCGCCAACCAGCCCATCCCAGCACAGCCAGCACCTTTGGCTGCCCCGTCGAACTGCCTCAGCGCTACCCGTCAGCGCGACCCACCAATCTTCAGCGGCAGTGGTGAGCAAGACGTCAAAGACTGGCTCTCCTTGTACGAACGCGTAAGTGCCAGCAACAAATGGGACAACGACTCTAAGCTTGCCTATGTTATATTTTACTTGTCTGACGTCGCTAAGCTATGGTTTGCCAACCACGAAACCGCCATCGCCAACTGGTCCACCTTTATGACCCTCGTGAACGAAGCGTTCGGCCGACCAGAGATCCGCAGGCTCCGCGCTGACAAGCATCTGCGCCACCAATCCCAGCAGCCTGACGAGACGTTTACTAGTTATATTGAGGATGTGCTGGACCTCTGCAGGCGTGTTAACTCATCCATGCCTGAAGAAGAGAAAATTCGACAGATTCTGAAGGGCATCGAGGATGGTGCATTCCAGATGCTGCTGGCGAAAAGCCCGATCACGGTGGCAGTCCTCGAAAGCCTGTGCCAGAGCTTCGATGAATTGAGTCGTCAGCGTTCTATCGCCCGACAGAAAGTCCCATCACCAGATTCGATCTCGGCTGTCGCACTCGCAAATGGCAACGTTCGCCAAGGAGCTCTGTCGAACCAGATTAAAAAAGACTTCATCAGGGAGGAAGTTGCCCGACAGCTATCCCTGCTGCCGCATAGCGATGCGCTCACCACAAGCCTCCCTTCAACACTGCACCAAGCCATACGCACTGAAATTTGCGATGCCCTCCCTACAATTCCGGCTTCTTACCCATACACTTCGGTGCCACCTGATCTCTCAAACCTGATCTCTCAACTGCCGGCTACGCACGAACTGCGCCGCTGTCACGGAACAAGCGCTCAAAAAGAGCGCGCCGCCAACTACTCGGGACGAAACGCCTGATAACGCCGTGAGGTCAACGAAAAAAAAGAAGAAAACAAACATCTAAAGGCTCCCCGGGCGCGCGACGCTCTCCCCTCGGAAGCGTGACTTCGCCGACGAACCTCCTCACCCCACGACGGCAGCCGAGCAAGCAATGGAAATTTCTGGAAGGAAATAGGCGTGGTCATGCCAAGTTGAGTCATCCGACGCGGAGGGTATTTGAACCGTCTCGCCCTCTCCCCAGCCTTCGCTGCGTATCGCGCCGACGAAATGACGAGAACCTTTTGGAATCTCGCGCGGAAGGTATTTAATCGAGCGGCCGAGACGAGAGAGCAGGAGAAGACGGAAGTTAGCGCCAGAGCGCGTAGGGATTCCGCCGTGTAGTCGGCAAAGGTTTTGTCCGTAGCGACAAAGCAGGTGAAGAAGAAGAGGATTTCCACCTGAAGGGTGAAGGCTCGAGCTACAGGCAAGAGCGTGTGTTTACCGCTATCGAGCGAAGACGCGTGGCAACAGCTGCGTGTGTGAAGCCGACGTGTTTCCGGCGAAGAAAGTTGAAGCTTGGAGAGTGGCCAATTGAAGACGCGAGGTTTCCTGGAAGAGAAATTTCGGGGCAGCGGAACAGCAACAACGCCGGACTTTGAGTGAGTGATTCTCGGAAGAATATCATTCAGACTTTTGTTCCAAGGACTTTGGACTGAATAGGTTTTCTATCTCTTTAGTCTTTAAGTGTCTTGGTTGTTCAATGCATGCGACTGCATTGAAGTGCATGTTGTTGTCGGTGTCCGTTGTTTCGAGTGTGGCTCATTGTACTGTGTAGTACGTTATTTGATTGGTGACATATTGTCCTCATCTATTGTGGAGTGTGCATTCTTGTGTATGGTTTTTGATCTGCCATTATTCAGAATGTAATTGTATTTTGTTTATCAACTCTCGGCTCTGACTTGTTCTTTGGGCCACAGCTGGCGTCCGGTGGCGTGCAAAAAAGGACCACTTCTAAATTGTCCACGCTTTCGTGGTGCGGTTCGGGGGGCCGATATTTCGGCCCTTGGAATTAGCCCGGCGATCGCCTCCCTCATTAACAGGACCTGTGTGACAATTAATCTGGCGTCTGCGAGGACCTTTTGGTGCACAGTGTGTCCAAAGTAGTGAGAAAGAGCCTCGAGTTGTTGATAGTGCTATCGGAACGATTTTGTGTGTTGTTCAGTGTTCTCGTTAACGAGTGCAGGGGAGTGTTCCGATAGACTGATTTAGGCAGATACTTTTTGCACGCGGCAAGATTTTATTTGCGAGTTGCGAGACACAATGGATCTCGAAAGTTATTTGCGCTTGGTGAGAAGATGGGTCTTTCCGGCGCCAAACTACGGAAATGGGAAGCCAGAAGGAGAAAGAGGTGGTGGAGAAAGAAAGGTTGGCAGCTGAGAGAGCCAAGGAAGAAAAAGCAGCTGAGTTGGAACGAGAGAGGTTGGCGGTTGAAAGAGCCAAAGCGGAAAAAGAAGCTGAGTTGGAGAGAGAGAGGTTGGCAGCAGAGAGGGCCAAGGAAGAAAAAGCAGCTGAGTTGGAACGAGAGAGGTTGGCAGCCTAAAGGGTGAGAGAAGAAAGAGAAGCAATGGAGCAACAGCTGAAAGAAGAAAGAGAAGCAAAGGAGCGACAGCTGAAGGAAGAAAGAGAGCAGCAATTGAAGTTGGAGCTGGAGAGAGAGTTGGCAGCCGAAAGGGCAAGAGAAGAAAGAGAAGCGAGGGAGCGACAGCTGAAAGAAGAAAGAGAAGCGGAGATGGCTGAAAGGGAACGGCAGCGGCAGCACGAGATGGAACTCGAGCGGCTCCGTTTGCAACAGCGAAGTGAAACTCCAGTCCAAGCTAGAGTTGAAAGCAGCGAACGGGAAGATCATGGTTTCCGCTTGAACCCAAGCAAGCTGCTCGTAGCGTTTGATGAAATGAAGGACGACCTTGACGCGTACCTTCACAGATTTGAGACGATTGCACGGAGCCAGAATTGGCCGGAACATCAATGGGCAACTGCTTTGAGTACCTGCTTGAGTGGCGAAGCGCTCAGTGTGTACGGCAGGCTGACGCCAACCGATGCAGCCAACTATGCCAAGGTGAAAGCTGCTTTGCTGAAGCGATTTAGATTTACTGTGGAAGGTTTCCGCGACATATTTCGGACAGGAAAGCCAGCTGATGGTGAGACAGCTACGCAGTATGCCGCCCGACTCTGCCATTATTTCGACAGATGTATTGAATTTTCAGGGACAGCGCAGGAGTACGATGAGCTTAGAGAGCTCCTCATTAGAGAGAAATTTCTTACTAGTTGCCACCCAAGCCTGTCGCTGTACTTGAAAGAGAGGAAGGCTGAGTCATTTGAAGGAATGCTTGAATTGGCTGATCAATTCTTGGAAGCGCAAGGTGGCACAAATTTGGCCAAGGTCAAGAAGGAGTGTCTCGAAGATTCGAAAAATTCGGCACCCGAACAAAAGAAGCGTGCACCGGAGAGTGTTCCGCGATGTTTTCTGTGTAACCGAGTGGGCCATCGCGCGAGCAACTGTCGTACTAACTTCACAAGCCCTACGGTATTAAAATGTTTTAGGTGTGGTCAGACTGGGCACAAAGCGGATGCTTGTCGGAATGGAGTGAGTCCAACTCACCAGGTATCCTGTGTGCAAGCGGCACCGAAATCTGATAATAATGCCGTCACCGATAGATTCGTAGAGTTGAAAAGTGGGGAGAAAATTCCTATTGTGGGTGCCGTAATGTCAAAACAGCCAACCGGTGTTACGAAGGGAATGCCAACGATGCCTGGAAAGCTTGCGGGCTAGAAGATTACGGTTCTAAGAGACACCGGTAGCTCCATGGTTATCGTGCGGAGAAATTTGGTACGGGAAAGTGAGTTGACAGGCAGAACGAAACCGGTTTGAATAATTGACCGTACGGTTCGGATGCTTCCCGAAGCAAAGATTGAGGTTGAAACCCCGTACTTCAGCGGGAAGGTTACTGCATTATGCATGACGACCCCCCTTTACGACCTTGTCATCGGAAACATCGACGAGCGCGAGGACCGAATGATCCGGAATGTTGGGGAGAAGACCCTAAGATAGAGCCCTCGCCAACCCAACGACCGCGAGATACAGTGGAGGAGCATTCCGCGACGGATCTCCCTAGAGCCCAAGGTGATGCCGCGGCGCAAGAGACAGCGAATGAGAAGACGATCGTGTTGAATGAGTTCACGTGCTGGGCAGCTGGACGTACGTCGGCACGACCCCAACCGACCGACAGTGTAATGGTGACCGAGTTCGCCAGCAAAGCCCAATGCCGTGACATGAACAAGCTGCTAAATAAACAGACAGGACCCGTTGAACGTTATGACCCGTTAACGGTGTCGCAAGCGACAACGATGGCTGAGACGCCGCCTCAGATATCGTCGTTGGAAAGGGCTCGCCGAAAAAGAACGTGGAAACACAACAAGAGATCGAGCGAGCACCGCAAGAAAGGGCGCAAGCGCCCCTCAAAGTACACAGGATAAGTGCTGAAGTCGAATCAGAATGTGTTTGACAGTGCTGAGTGCTATATGTTAAGTCAATGTGGTTGTTGTCCTGTGTCACAATTATATGTCGAGCGAGTCAAAGTGTTCTGTGCGCTGATGTGATGTATAGTGTTGTATAATTGTTGTAAAGGCAGAACTTTGTACGTTTGTATTGTTTGGAATGTGTGATGAAGCGTTGTACTCATGTACCTGCGGTTATATTTCATGTGTGTGAGATTGAATTGCAATGTCCAATTGTATTGAGTGATCTATTGTGAATGTGAAGTGTCATGAGCGACGGACTGTGTTACAGTCTTTGAGAGTGTGTGGTGACTGTTCGCGCTCGTTTGTGTGGTTTTTGGTTATTATGAGATAATATTCTTAAAGTGGGGGGCAGTGTCACAGAACGAGCGCTCAAAAAGAGCGCGCCGCCAACTTCTCGCGACGAAACGCCGGAGTGACGCCATGAGGTCAACAAAAAAAAGAAGAAAACAAACATCTAAAGGCTCCCCGGGCGCGCGACGCTCTCCCCTCGGAAGCGTGGCTTCGCCGACGAACCTCCTCACCCCACAACGGCGGCGCAGCAAGCACTGGAAATTTCTGGAAAGAAATAGCCGTAGTCATGCCGAGTTGAGTCATCCGACGCGGAAGGTATTCGAACCGTCTCGCCCTCTCCCCAGCCTTCGCTGCGTATCGCGCCGACGAAATGACGAGAACCTTCTGGAATCTCGCGCGGAAGGTATTTAATCGAGCGGCCGAGACGAGAGAGCAGGACAAGACGGAAGTTAGCGCCAGAGCGCGTAGGGAATGCTGCCATGTAGTCGGCGAAGATTTTGTCCGTAAGGACAAAGCAGGAGAAGACGGAAGTTAGCGCCAGAGCGCGTAGGGATTCCGCCGTGTAGTCGGCGAAGGTTTTGTCCGTACTGACAAAGCAGGAGAAGAAGAAGAGGATTTCCACCTGAGGGGTGAAGGCTCGAGCTGCAGGCAAAAGCGTGTGTTTACCGCTATCGAGCGAAGACGCGTGGCAACAGCTGCGTGTGTGAAGTCGACGTGTTTCCGGCGAAGAAGTTTGAAGCTTGGAGAGTGGCCAATTGAAGACGCGAGGTTTCCTTGAAGAGAAACTTCGGGGCAGCGGAACGGCAACAACGCCGGACTTTGAGTGAGTGATTCTCGGAAGAGTATTATTCAGACTTTTGTTCCAAGGACTTTGGACTGAATTGGTTTTCTATCTCTTTAGTCTTTAAGTGTCTTGGTTGTTCAATGCATGCGACTGGATTGTAGTACGTATTGTTGTCTGTGTCCGTTGTTTCGAGTGTGGCTGATTGTACTGTGCAGTACGTTCTTTGATTGGTGACATATCGTCCTCATCTATTGTGGAGTGTACATTCTTGTGTATGGTTTTCGATCTGCCATTATTCAGAATATAATTGTGTTTTGTTTATCAACTCTCGGCTCTGACTTGTTCTTTGGGCCACAGCTGGCGTCCGCTGGCGCGCCAAAAAGGACCACTTCTAAATTGTCCACGCTTTCGTGGTGCGGTTCGGGGGGCCGATATTTCGGCCCTTGGAATTAGCCCGGCGATCGCCTCTCTCATTAACGGGACCTGTGTGACAGCCGCCTTTACCTCTAAGCTACGCAGCTGTGGTCGCGCAGCCCCCACCGCATCCAGTCGCCTTATCGGCTCCACATCCTCCGGCCTCGCCTCATGTTTACAGGCCCCCACCTCACTTTTCCGTCCATCTAATCAGTGGCGCACCCGAGACAATCATCCTATCTGCTTCGCGTGTGGCATCGCTGGCCACATTGCGCGCTTCTGCCGCCGCCGTCCCACACCTGCTCACGCATACTTCGGAACTCCTACCTACGCACCGCAGCAGACCACCACGTCCTCATATGAACAGAGGCACTCCGACTCGGATCGCCGCCCATCGACTGCTCGTTTCCCATCGCCTCGTCACCGATCACCATCGCCTATGCGTCGTCGACCACCTCCTGAGGAAGGAAACTAATCAGTGCAGTTCCGGAGGGAAGAACTGCAACTTGTGCGCAATTCCCAAGGCCTCAATTTTCGCCGCAAAATGTTGTTGATGTCAATGTTGAGGGAGTCGCCACATTAGCCTTAATTGATACCGGGGCCGCCGTTTCTGTGATGAACGCAAAATTTTGTGGGAAACTGAAGAAAGTAACCACACCTCTCTGTGGCATGGTGCTGTCCACGGCTAGCGCCACATTAGCCTTAATTGATACCAGGGCCACCATTTCTGTGATTAACGCAAAATTTTGTATGAAACTGAAGAAAGTGACCACAACTCTCTGTGGCATGGTGCTGTCCACGGCTAGCGTGCAACGCATTCATTCCTCGGCTGTGTGTACGGCGTGCGTCGTAATCCAAGACGTTTTGTACGTCGTACAGTTTTTTGTTCTACCATCTTGCTCTTATGACCTTACCCTGGGTTGGGATTTCTTATCACGTCATGAAGCTATCATAGATTGTTCCCGTGCCGAACTGTCCCTTGTGCCAACATGTGAATTTACACCACCCGACCGCTCTCCTCTGCTCTGCAAACTCATCGCGGACGACGACATCACCTTGCCTCCGAAAGCTTCGGTCCCTATTAGCCTTTCATGTGTGGCGCAACCTGACGGTACGGTGGTGTTTACGCCACCTCCGATTTTTACTGAACGCAAGGGCATCGTTCTCCTATTTGCCGTTCTTACAATTGCATCGGGTTTAACCGTAATGCTGGTTATTAACCACTGCAACTACCCATTGGCTTGCTTCGTGGTGAAACGTTAGGATATGTGCAACCTGTCGACCATATCAATGATATTATTCTTCCCGACAAAACAACATGTCACATTGCCGCAATCACTCATGCGTCTGAGCCATCAAGTTCATCAGCCTTCGACAATACTATTGACGCAGACCTTCCCCTCTCGCATCGCCGCCAACTTGTTGCTGTCCTGAACAAGTTTTGTTCTTCTTTCGACTTTCAAGAACCTGCTTTGGGCCGCACCACGACTATCACTCATACTATTGACACCGCCTCACATTCGCCTCTGCGACAGCGTCCTTACCGCGTTTCCGCCGAAGAGCTCCACGTCATTACGGAGCAAGTAGATGACATGCTTAAACGTGGAGTCATACAGCCTTCTCAAAGCGCTTGGTCATCACCTGTGGTTCTGGTAAAGAAAAAAAAATGGCACCATACGATTTTGCGTGGACTATCACCGCTTAAACAAGATCACGAAGAAAGATGTCTACCCGCTACCATGAATAGACGATGCTCTTGACTGTTTACAAGGCGCCGAGTACTTTACATCCTTAGATCTGCGTTTTGGGTATTGGCAGTTGCCAATGGCTGAATGCGATCGCCCTAAAACAGCCTTTGTAACGCCGGATGGCGTATATGAGTTCAAAGTGATGCCATTTGGGCTCTGAAACGCGCCTGCCACATTTGAGCGCATGATCGACACCATCTTGCGTGCCCACAAGTGGAAAACTTGCTTGTGTTACCTGGACGACATCGTAGTCTTTTCATCTGATTTCCCGACACATCTTGTTCGCATCCACGAGATTCTGACGCGTCTAACTTCTGCAGGCCTACGACTTAACTCCAAGAAGTGCCACTTCGCAGCACAAAAACTAACCATCTTGGGACATGTCATCACAAGAGACGGTGTTCTTCCGGATCCCGATAAGCTTCGAGCTGTCGCTGACTTCCCGTTGCCCACATCACTCAAAGCCCTAAGAAGTATCGTTGGTCTCTGCTTTTACTTTCGTCGCTTCGTGCGCAAGTTCGCGTCCATCATCGCACCTCGCACGAGTCTGCTTTCCAACAGCGAAGGTATATCTGCATGGTCACCTGCATGTGACGACGCATTTCGCCAGCTGCACCTCCTGCTGACCTCACCACCTATTCTTCGTCACTACGACCCCGCTGCTGCCACAGAAATTCACACCGATGCAAGTGGCATCGGTCCTGGTGCAGTTTTGGCACAACAGAAAGACACCCAAGCCAAATACGTAGTCGCCTATTCAAGTCGCACTCTCAAGGAGGCTGAATTGAATTACTCCGTGACAGAGAAGGAGTGTTTGGCTATAATCTGGGCGTTGACGAAGTTTCGCCCGTACCTTTACGGTCGTCCTTTTGACGTGGTCACAGACCACCACGCTCTATGTTGGCTGTTCACCATGAAAGACCCGCCCAGACGCCTGGGGCGTTGGACACTTCGATTGCAAGAATACGACATCCGTGTCGTATATCGTTCTGGTCGCAAGCATGCGGATGCCGATGCGCTTTCGCCATCGCCATTAACACCAGATGTGGCTTCTCTGTCACCCCTTTTTGCCACCTTGTCACGAATCGACGCCACTGACATGCTTTCGGAGCAGCGTAAAGACCCATACCTTGCATTGTTACTCGACTACCTTACCGATCCGCCTGCTGTCTCTTCCACGAGAGCGCCACGCCGGTAAGCAGCCCACTTTTCCGTGCGAGACAACATTCTGTACCGCCGCAACTACATGCCTGATGGTAGGAAGTGGCTCCTCGCTGTCCCAACTCATATGCGCTCTGACATTTGTATGAATTTCCATGCAGATCCCCAAAGTGCTCACGCAGGTGTCCTGAAAACCTACGAAAGGCTGCGCCAACGATATTACTGGCGAGGAATGTATCGGTTTGTGCAGAAATACATTCAGTCTTGCACCACTTGCCAACAAAACAAGACACCTCCGCGGCACATTACTGGCATATTACAGCCGCATCCGTGCCCGGCTTGCCCTTGCGACCGCGTGGGTATCGACCTCTACGGCCCCCTCCCATATAGTCACTGTGGAAACCGGTGGATTATTGTCGGCGTTGATCATCTGACACGATACGCTGAGACTGCAGCTCTACCAGCAGCTACCGCCCACGAATTTGCAATCTTCATTCGGCGCAGCTTCATTCTCCGCTATGGGGCTCCAGGGAATTACTCAGTGATAGGGGTATAGTGTTCCTGTCGGAGGTCATACAAGCTATTCTCGCTCAATGCAACATCATCCACCGGAAATTTACCGCATACCATCCACAGACGAATAGTTTCACTGAACGGTTCAACCGCACACTTGGCGACATGCTGAGGATGTACACGTCCTCCGACCACACTAACTGGGACGCTGTATTAGCTTTTGTCACCTTCGCTTACAACACCGCGACGCAAGCGACTACCAGTTTTTCCCCGTTCTTTCTGTTGTACGGCCGCGAGCCATCCCACCCACTCGACACTATACTCCCGTACCGCCCTGATGCATCGGAGTGCTTCCCGCTTTCGGAAGTCGCCAGATACGCAGAAGACTGGCGTCAGTTGGCTCGGTCTAAGACAAGTGAGGCTCAAGGTCTACAAAAGACCCGACATGATGACGTTCATCACATAGCGCCTACGTTTCCTACTGGCTCTCTTGTGTGGCTTTGGGTGCCCCCGCACGTTTCTGGCCTTTCTTCTAAG
Source organism: Rhipicephalus annulatus (assembly GCA_013436015.1). Taxonomy (NCBI): domain Eukaryota; kingdom Metazoa; phylum Arthropoda; class Arachnida; order Ixodida; family Ixodidae; genus Rhipicephalus; species Rhipicephalus annulatus. The sequence goes on along the minus strand of WOVY01005240.1, from coordinate 162,309 downwards.
CTTCTGGCCCGGTACCATGGTCCATACCGTGTCATTGACGCAACCTCGCCGCTGAATTACATCATTGAGCCCCTAACACAATCGCCATATTTGCGCCGTCGAGGACGTGAGACCATACGCGTCGACCATCTCAAGCCCTACTATGACCCCCTCATTGTGCCTACTCCCTGAGTTGCCAGGATGGCTACTCTTCAACCCGGGAGTATTGTAGTGGAGCATACGCACTAACGCGTATGCGCCTTCCAAAGAGAACGAAAAACCCCGTGCTCTGATTGCGCGAGAACCTGTGCCGCCTTTGCCAGACTTGCCGTACGCCCATTTTCCGTCGCGACCTCGTTGCGACTCATCTGTTCGAATAAGCATCATCGCACATAAAATAATACGGCTGGCTGATCGCATTTTTTAAATCACGATTTATCCGTCTGTAGAAGCTATGGAACTGAACTAAGCATTCATAATTTTCGCCAATGTGTGTCTCGATGGTGATCGATTGTGCAATGTGTGACCACCGTACAAATTTCGCGCCATATATATTACGAGTGTACCACAGAGAAAGGTTACAACTCTCAATAAGGCACGCGCGTGCTTTATTCTCGTGTTTGCCCGCAATCATAACAGAAAGGTTGGGGCTGCATGCGGCTGTAAGAATGCTGTGTTGCTTCCGAGAAAGCGGGAAATTCACTGGCACTGTGCTTCGTAGGGTTATGTGTACTAAACATAAATGTAATTTGCGCATGCTTGTCATGTCAACCACTGGCCGTCTTTAGATGCGAACCTACAATGAATGAAGTAGCGTGGTTGCGAGCACTTTTTGCCGCAAACATAGTTTCTTTTCCATTAATACCCATTTAATGCCTCAATTCGACACGGAATGAGTCATCGTCTATTACAGAGGTGGCGCGCTCGGCCGCTGTGGTTTCTTATTTATTTACTTAGGCGATTATAGCAGACGCCGCCAGCAGTCAGGCATTATGAGAAGCGTAATACTTTTTCGGGGCAGTTATTTAACACTTTGAACAGTCAGGAAAGAAGCTGCAGCAGTATTTTACTGATTCCGTTCAGTAAGGTACAAGAATATAATTAAAAAAGGACGCGTCAAAGCCGCTCCGAGCTGCGCGCGAGAAGGCAGCGGAGCCATCCAACCACGTACGTCACAGAGATGGTTCCGCATTGTGGCGCCACAATTTTTGTAATCCCAGAATTTCTGCAAAATGAATTACTCCACGCGCTTCCTTTAAAAGACCCCGGCAGTCAAATAGGTAAGGCTGACAGTCCCTTTTTATTGTCTATCAATATTCAACCAGCTTAAATATATGTGAAAAGATAATTACTTCAATTTAAAAGATAATGCTTATTAACTTGCCTGAACTTTGGATTTGCATTTCATTGTATGGATCGACATTGGTTGCCAACTGAGGGTGGAAGGAGTAGAGAGCTTCAACCGTGCTGCTTTTGCTAAGGTTTAAAAAAGAGATAGATTCTTTCAATATATTGTAGCCTGGTCATTTTAGAAGAAGTGTAAGCATACATCACCCCATTGGAGAAATGATATCTTGCAAAATTGGCATAAAACTGAGTGACATCATTCATAGCGTCCACAATGCATGTGTCATCACTCACTTTAGTGCTGTTGTATACCCATATTTTCTCTGTCGTGTTAAGGAACTGTAAAGAAATTTGAAGTAGCTTTAGTAGGATTTCATCCGCATACGCTTTGTGTTTTTTGAACACATAAAAATTATCTCAAGTAAGGCATTTCTGTTCGCAAATCTGTGAAATGGTTTACCTACATTATTTATGAGCACTCCGCAACCGACTTCACTGATACGCTAGCGGCACTGGTAGAGTAGGCTGTCGTCTTTTTATAAAAGCACATTTCATAAACGTGAAAATTAGGGGGCATTCTAAAAATAAATTTTCACATACAGAGAAGAAATGACTATACAGAGAACATGCCTAATGGCATGTATGTCTTACGCTTTGCTTTTCACAAACTCAAAATGATCTCTCATTAAGCACAAGCACATTATGGAAGAATAACTTGTACAGAGATCATGCGGTGTTCATTGGACGGAATGGAAAAACTTTCTTTCTGTCCTGCAGAACGCGCTTAGCGTGGAGCGGGCGTCTTCCACGTAGGGAGTGACAAAATATATCTGGTGGCCATTTCATGGGCCTGCGAACTTCAGAGGGACTTTTCCCACTTCTTTGAGGTAGAGCTGGGTTGGGCGTTTCTACACACCCTCAACATGTGTGCGAGTGTCACCGTGTGTCTGCATGACAAGCACGTGTTGCTGGGGTACGCATCGGGATAGAAAACGTGAAGTTCGGCAAGGTTTGGGTACGTGTGCGCTTCTAATAATCGTTGTGTTAGCGCCTGTGGTTTGTCAAGTTAGGGATGTGTGGGCGGAAATGACAGTGTTGGAAGTAAAAGGGTTTTGTGATGTCGCTGTGCGTAATGGGGGCATCCCTATTGGTCTCTAACTCAGCGAGATTGTGTTGCCGTGTGGCAGAACAGTCAATATAAGTGCGCGTGCTGAATTGTACGCGATCTCGTTGACGTTGAACGGGGCACCTGGCACCTGACCCAGGTGGGCGGTGAAGGACATGACAATGTAGCGCTTCAGGGTACACGAGTCCGCGCTGGGGAGGATGCGCCGTGCGTGGTCAGAGACGACGCCGCATTCGAAGGCTTTGATCGACACTCCGGAGTGGCTGAATATTGCTTCCCGTTTGCTTTCGAGCACACCTATGCCTATAGCTACCGGCTCCGCTGCTTCGAGGTTTGGGCTGACAATTGCGGTGGAGTCAAGACCAAGCTGCCCTGATGACGCCGCAACAGCATAGCGAAGACTCAGTTGTTGCGATAGGCAGCAACGAACGAGACGTCATCCACTTTCATGTCTATGCGCTTGAGAATGGCGGTCTCCTGAGTAAGGCATTTACCTCTGTTGTATTCGGGTTGTATATTTCGCCGAATGGGAGCGGCCATCATGAGGTCGCGGATTTCGCGGGGAATCGTGGTCAACTCTCGGAGATCTCTGGCCGTCGAGGAGAAGAAGCCGAGCTCGCGCAAAACATGACACCCTGCCTTGGTATGTGTGCGTCGAGTCGTTTGCGCTCGTTCCTGGTCGTCAGTGATATCTTCGGGTGTGTGTACACCCAGCTCGAGGAGTTTCTGCGTCGGAGTGGTGATAGAGAGGGCGAGGGCTCATTGGACAACCATTCGAATAGGGCATTGAGTTATTCGTGCTCAACATGTAGCCATTTCTTTATGGCGGCGACAAAGGCAAAGTGGCACAAGCCAAATGCATGTACGAGGCCCAGCACGTTGTGCTCTTTGAGGCCATTGTACGGTTGGCCTCTCTGCGCACGAGTCGTATTGCGTTCTCAGTTCTAGTTCCTGTAGCTTCTGTATCATTTTGGTGTTGGTTTCAAGGACTCGATGATAACTCCCAGGACCCTGATGGTGTCTACCCGGGAGACTGTACGACCACCACTGGTGTGGTAGGTGATGCTGCGTTTGACCGGGGGTTTCTACTTGTCTGGTTTCGCGCCCTGGTGTTTGAGCAAGTATACAAACAACTGTGACTTTGCAGGAAAGCACTTGAGACCGATGATCACCTGAATATAATACTGCGGCACAGACCGTCGCAGAATATGAAATAAAACTGAAGCGTACGATTCTTCTCTTCATCGCCGTATGTTGCAATGGTTGTCGATAAGTACTCTTAAGTTGCTGAAGACCAGTGTTTAGCGCAATTCTTCGAACTAAGGTCACGATATTATACAAGATACTCGGGCAAGAATTATTTATTCAAGGATACAGTATACTACTGCAATTACTGTATTTGATACTATAGTTGTAATTGCATCTTAAGATATTCAATACAACCATTTTATATACTAAAGCAGTGAATGCCTATACTCAAAACGCTTCCTTCTAACTGAGACAAACTTTGATTCATTTAACAGTATTGGAAAATTTCCATATTTCTTGCAGAAAGTATACTAGCTAGACACAGATTGGTGTTTCTTAAGGTCCTTACGTCACTTTGTGCACTAAGTGGTTGTTTCTTGTCGCTTTCGTAATAAATGAGAGTCACTCCTTTGCTTGCCGATAAGCCAGTGGGTTGCCGTCTAATTGCAAAAACTTCAACAAGAAGCCTCGTCACAATGGCGCAAATACAGCTCCGAAGTTTTCTCTGTCCATAAACTTGCGATCTTTAATAAAATACGAAATCACTAGAACGGTGTAGAGCAAAAACAAAGATGCTAGCGATATTTATGGTGAGACATCATGTGTATGCCGAGGGGTAAAAGTGTAATGACTCTTCACAATCACCTCATTTGGTGGCACACGTGATCTTTCAGCAATTTTCCTTTTAATTAAACATGACCTACCCAACATCATTTCAAAATACTGTAACTCTGCTTAAGCGTCGCAAGAAATCGCCCCTACCCAGACTGCTCCCACATTTAGCTCCTCCTACGTAATGATTAGTCCGAGTTCGAAAATCATACGGATCGCGAAAGTGCCTTCTGAAATCAAAGTATGCCCCCCGCCTTGGGCCTGAGTTGTGGTGCCCTAGGGACCCCTCTCCTTGCATTTCGGATACAAAGGATCTTTTTTTTTGAGGTGAAGTAATAAAAATAGTTGTTTTCAGGGTCTTCAATTAGTACCCTCACACCCCGAAAAAAACTCAGCCGATGCCACATACTTTGAGAATTGATGCTATGCGAAGGAAGCGGGTGGAATGTGAATGTCTACAGTTTTCACTTGAGCTACACGTCATGAAGTGGTGCTAACTATATGTATAAATCCACGCGCACACATATGTTAAACAACCGCATATATTGTACAATGGCGGTTGTTTACTGTTGCGTAATGATGCCAACAGCAACATGAATGTTAGCAACACCACAAGCGGAAAGCTGATATGAAGAGCTGGTGTTTGCGCTCGTACGCACGAGGTTGGTAGCCCTGAAAACTGCTACAGAAATCAGCTTCAGCGGATGGCCCCCATATGAAACTTACGCGAAGCCCACATGACCGCTTTATCATAAATTAGATATTATCATCATTATCATCAACATCATTCTGATCATCAGCCTGACTACGTACACTGCAAGACAAAGGCCTCTCCCATGTTTCTGCTTGCCTTCTCTGGGAATCCAGTCGGTTACCCATAATAACCAGCGGTTATCCTGCCTACGGGCTACATGCTCAGCCCATGTCAATTTCATATTCCTGATTTCAACTATGATATAATTTACTCCTGTTTGTTCCCTGCCCCACTCTGCTCTCTCCTTCTCTCTTAGGGTTACGCCTAACATTTTTCTTTCCATCGCTCACTGCGTTGTCTTCAATTTAAGCAGAACCCTCTTTGTAATTTAAGCAGAACTTTCCAGGCTCCAGCTCCGTAGGTAAGTACCAGCAATATGCAGCTGTTATACACCTTCCTCTTCTGTGATAGTGGCAATCTATAAGTCATGATTTGAAAGCGCTTGCCAAATGTGCCCCACCTATTTTTATTCTTCTAATTACTTCAATCTCGTGGTTCAGCTCTGTGGTTATTACCGGTCCTAAGTTGACGTAGTCTTTTACAACTTCAAGTGCACTATTACTTATCTCGGAGTGATGTTTCCTTCCAAGGTTGTTGTACATCAGTTGTTGTTGAGTACATATGTAATGTTTGTAAATTTTGATAGCCAGCACTACAACCACAATTGACGTTACATGAATATTAGGGTCTATATGAAAAGTATGTCCAAGACCTAGCATGGCTCTGTGCTAGAATACTCCTTTGCCACGCGAGAATGGATTGGATTCCTGCTTAGACACTGGCGTTTATTGTTTGCATTCGTCTGGAAAGCGCTGCCTATGGCAACTTTTTTAACACTGACGTGTTAAAGTTACCCATGCGTGTTCACGCCGTTCCTAGGTAGATATAAAATAGCTATCACCTGTGTCACTTACCCGCATATCTGTGGCACATACCCGTCCCAGGGTATGTGCCACTGTTTTTGAAAAGTGTTAAGCGGCGAGCACGACGTGATTGTCACATTACTCATGCCAAGACAAGAACTGACTGCAGCTTTGGATAGAATAGATGATCGTCCTTTGTCGGAACAAAGGATTCTGGGTCATTGGCCGAGCCCATCCTCAGCCCAGAAGGCTTTGAAAGCGTTGCTGCGCTTTTTGCGGACAACTCGCCTCAGAGACAGACTTTAGTGTCTTGTACTCTTTGACATTGCCTCTCCTCAGCCGCTATTTTTTTGTAATTTCTCTCTCTTCGCAACATTTCTTTATCATCTTTTATTCCCCTCACACCTTTCCTCAGCACAGGGTAGCCAGCCGGTCTAAGAACTGACTAACCTCCCTGTCCTTCCGCTGACACTTTCCTAAGCACACATTCCACACCCCTTTCCTCCTCCTCCTCCTTTTTTTCTCTGTCATGCCAAAGATGATGATTTTACGCTCACAGTCAAAGATACCGACACCAATGCTGACGCCAATACCAAAATTTCCGCAAAACGAGCTTAACGTATTGCGTTGAAAACAGCACGAAATAGACACGGACGAGAATCGCCCTTACAAAAATGCATACAGAGTTTTAATTGAGGCTAAATTGACTTTTCTTCATAGAATGTACTGGGTTTACATCAAGCGTCAATTGACTTTTTTTATTAAGTTTCACAAGAATATTGGCCACCGTGTTTCTATGGAATATCATTTTTTTTGCGAATGAATCGAACATTTTTTAGCGACTCAAAAGGAATCATTGACCAGCTAGAGACTGCCTGTATCGAGTGTCAATTGAAACAATTTACGGGAGTGTATATTGACTTTTATCTATAGGAGGTACTGTGTTTATATTAGGAGTCTATTGACTTCTTCTATTGAATTTTACAAGGATATTGGCCACCGTGTTTTTATAGAGTATCAATTTTTGCTGGTGAGTCAAGCATGTTTTGAGCGACTCAAAAACAATTATCGACCAGCTAGTAACTTTCTGTAGTCAGTGCCAATTGACAAAAATTAGGTTAGCGTATATTCAACCCTTATCACGTACAGTCAACATCATCTGGTATGCAAGCGCATATGCAATGTCAAAAATTTACGCGCTGGAACGTAGCGACGATTTGCGACATTTCTTGTAAACTTGCTACTTTATCCTTTTTTTTCGAAGCGATACTGAAATAAATGCCATCAGTGCGTTGTTTAAGCAGTTGTTAGCTACGAAATAAGGCTGATCCTTTAAAACTCGCCCGAGCGACAATTTCTTCTTGCGTGCGCTGTTCAATTCAAAACACGTTCAGTCCCTCTAACGAAATAAAAGGTGCGCGAGAATCGCAAATGACACAGGTACACAATACACATGAATAATACTTCACACGCATGTACATAGTGATGCATGGGATTTTATATATTTTTGCAATCCAAGAAGCAAAATACAGATCTGTAAGCATCTAGGTTTATTTTTACCAAAACGCCAGTAGCGACGACTGGCATCATTTAGTAGGTAGAGCTTCTGTTTCCGGATAACAAGGGTGAGGCCTACCTGTGAGATATGCAGGAAAGAGAGAAGATCGTCTTATAAAAATAAAATATCTAAGAGAGGGCGGCCTAATAATCTAAACCTAAATGATTACGCAGTGTAATATATTACGCACAATACGTTTTCAGTTTTCATAACTTTCGAATATAACGTACGAAGGCAGTGGAAAATGGAAAACTTACCTTAAAAAATAGTCAACTGAGGCACATGGCTTCCAGATTCAGCAAATTCAGTGAACATTGAATGGCGTCTATTCTGCAGTTTGCAGAAGGAAAGCTGCGCTGGAGTTTTGCATGTAAGCGAGGTGTCCATTTTTCCGATGAAAGGTTGCCATGCTGGGTCTGATGAACAACCGTGCCGCCGACACAAAATGTCCATGTACCATGCCGATTGCATTACATGCAGCGGAGTAGCTTCTTCATTTTTAAGCATATAGTTTGTGCAAATCTCAACACTCACTTTCCACGAAATCAGACCAAGAGAACTCAAATGTGACCAACATGAGCCGCACGGGTGATTCCGGGTGAGTGATTGTGAAGAAGTGCGGTGTATAGAAATACACAACAAGCGCAAAGCGACCATCTCGAATTTACACTTCACATGGGTGTAACTGGCAGCTTATAGTGCGAAGCCTCTTTGAGAACTAAGTTTCAAGTTTTCATAACGCAATTTTAAACACTCTACAAATTATTCTTTTCTTGTTCTATTTTCTTGACTGCAACAGAAAATGGGCCCAGGCGCTTTTTCATCTGTGCAGTGCTCGTCAACTCGTCGTGGTTCCTCCACGTTAGTGTCTGCACGTGCAACCACCACTACTCTCGACTTGCTAGATAAAAAAAAGAAAAAACCGCCTAGACCGGCGAGATTTTGAACAATAAACTCCGCATTCCACACCCCACTTGTGTCGACAGCCTGAGGGGCAAAAGGTTACCACCTGTGAAAGCGCGGCGATCCTGCAATCTCTTCGCTTATAACTGCTACCACGATGCGTTCAATCTGCATTTTTTACCGTGCTTTTAATATATAAATTTATTTTTTTTTATTTACAGTACCTTACAGAAACCTAGAGGGTCATTGTGTAAGGGGGGCGGTGCAGATAATACGTTTGAAATGTATATATAGGCAAATATTGATTATTATTGAAAATTCAATTCAACTTTCGAACTTGTAAGCACAACACATACTAGAAAAGTAAGTTACATTATGTGAAGGGACGAAGGTGAAATACAAAAATATTTTGACAGTACTACAAACTACCAATAGTGCGAAAAAAAGAACGCTGACAAAAGAGCTCAATGTCAATAAATGCACAGAATGCAAAAAAAAAAACTGCAGGACGAAGCCAATCAACGGAAGACTTGAAAACATAGAAGTGCAACGACCTGACGGAAGACAAACTCCAGCTTCATTGTTTCTACAACTTGTGGTCAGGAATTCGAGCTGAATGGAATGAAAACTTTATTTTAGTCCTGCAGGACGCGCTTAGCGCGTAGCGGGCGTCTCCCACGTAGGGACTGACAGGGAGTACCTGGCGGCCGCTTCGTGGGCCTGCTGGACGGCTCATTGCTAGTCGGCGAGAAGTGAGCTCCTGAGGGACCTCTCCCACTTGCTTGAGGTACAGTCGAGAGGAGTTGTTCTACACTCCGAGAGCATGTGTGCGAGTGTCACTGTGTGTCCACATGATGGACATGTGTCGCTGGGGTATGCATAAGGATAATAAACGTGAAGCGCGGCAAGGTCTAGTGGCTAAGGTACTCGGCTGCTGACCCGCAGGGCGCGGGTTCGAATCCCGGCTGCGGCGGCTGCATTTCCGATTGAGGCGGAAATGTTGTAGGCCCGTGTGCTCAGATTTTGGTGCACGTCAAAGAACCCCAGGTGGTCTAAATTTCCGGAGCCCTCCACTACGGCGTCTCTCATAATCATATAGTGGTTTTGGGACGTTAAACCCCACATATCAATCAATCAAGCGCGGCAAGGTTTGGGTACGTGTGTGTCTGTATTAAGCGTAGGGTTAATGCCTACCGTCGGTCAAGTTTTGGATGTGGGGGTGGAAAAACGCGGCGTTCCAGGTAAAAGTTCTTGTAATTTCATTGTGCATAATGGGTGCATTCTGATTGGTATCTAACCCAGCAAGATGGGGTTGCCCTGTGGCGGTGTGGTCGGTAAGTGCGCGTGCTGCATCATGGGCGATCTCGTTGAGGTTGGATAGGGCACCCTGCACCTGGCCGAGATGGGCGGGGAACCAGATGACAGTGTGGTGCTTCAGGGCACTTGGGTCCGCATTGCGCAAGATACGTAGCGCCTGGTCGGAGATGACTCCGCGTTCGAAGGCTTTGATGGCCGGTCTGGAGTCGCTGTAGCTGAAGGGATTCTCTTTTAGATCTAGTTCTTGCGATGCTCCTTTATAGTACTTTTGAATTATCAGTCTTCACTCAGATAAACTTTACTTTCCGCAAATGAGAAGTACAAGAGACGTGATAGAACGTGGGCAAAGCTTTTTTTTTAATTATATTATAGGCAGTGTGTGCCACGGATAGCGAATATATGTGCGTCGAGACAACAAAAACTGAGTTGTGGTATTTGATGTCTGCCTTTCATGAGGTTCTTTTCCACAAGTTCGTTTGTGCGCCAAACTTCAAATATGTGCGGGACATGACCTTTAATAAAGTAAATGCCACAGCGTCACAGGCAGAGCGTTAAACTTGACAAAAGGCCTAACGTTCTTCTAAAGTTACTTTACTACGTCATCCTAACTATCAGAAGGGTAGATGTCACAGCTATATGGTGCGAAAAAGAAGACGGCGAGAAAACGTGTCACCATTTCTCGAAAAATTCAGAGAAAATGAAACGACAGCCCAATTTGATGTGTTAAAACTTGAATAAATCTGGACTTTTCTTGTAAGTTTTTGTAGTTTATCTGCTGCGTCTTTATGTTTGCCGTGCTTTGTAGAATCAGTATCGGACGCAGTATAGTATGACTCCTGCTTGAGTCATGCAGTGAAATAAATTGTGAGGTCTATGTTTAGACTCTAGGTGACAGTATCTTCGGTTTTGTGGGCGCATATGAGCCTTTCCCACGGCCATGTGCCACGTTTGTCGTTTTTCAACAACTAGGAATCAAAACAATGTGGCTGTGTTGAAAGCTCTTGACGGCAAAAGAACACGTATGGTAAGTTTTCATTCGTGGCATCGCCGATTATAAAGTAGCCACAAGCATTCCAGCGCGAGGTTCATCAATCGGTCTTCCTCGAGCTTTGTGAAACTGCACCCATTCAGCCTCGTTCATAAAACATTGGCCATGCATTCGCTTTCTGCATCATAGTGACAATAAATGAACACGTTGAAACAACAAGAGGAAAAAACACAAGACTTCAACATGAAGTTATTTTTGTCTCAACTTGTGTCTAGGCGTTAATTTATTTTAATCATTTTCTTTTACTATTTAACACTCACTCGTATACTTTCTACTAACGTACCTACGCTACAATTACTCTTCAGCTCTCGGGTGATCAAGCAGCTTTTTCTATGACCTCTTTAACTCAGGAGAATTTATTTATGTATTTATTTTTTTACTTATTTTTTTATTTAAGTGCAATGTTAACCACAAAAGGTGCTTTTAGAGGATATACGTGTGTTTAGAGGATATACGTGTGTTTAAGTTTGTGGGTGTGCACCAAATAATGACCTTACACTGGAATTAAACAGTCTTCGAAAACAAACCATTTGTACCTTTCCTTCCCAAAAACGACATGCTTTTCTAGATGTGCTATAACTCACGTCGTGCACTGGGAAAGTGGGCCGAACATACGACATGTAGTCACATTACGGAACTCAATGGATATCACGAAAGTTTAGCGCACGCTAATTGGTTTCAGGAGAGCGCTCTCTGCGCATGACACCACGCTTTTCATTTTATTGCTAATGTCTGAAGACGTATGTACAAACAGCCCAATCACAAAAAAAGCTTGTGTGCACGGAAAACTACAAGCTCTGGGGCAAAGCTAACGTGTGGCAGGTAAAAGGCGTTCAAGCATGGCCACTTCGGCAAAAAACGAGCGATGCGACGACCTTTAAAACACGCCCTTCATGTTAAACCGTGGGTGATGAACGAGACCCATTAGGGCCCCTTTGAGGTCTGCGTACCGTCAGCGCTATTTAGTGTAGGAAATAACTCCCTCTTAGTAGGTTGAAGAAACAATGCCCTGTAGCAGACAATGCTCAACCCAGCGACCTGTGGAGCGAGGGGTAGAAGGTTCCAACCCCAAGTGGCGGAGCACAAATAATATTTCTTCCTCTATAACATTCCACGCGGCATTCTTAAAAAAAGCGGTACTCAATAAGTGGAAATGGGATAGATTTCACTACAAGCGGAAAGCACACTCAAGTATATTTTAGTAAAGAAAATTAGTGAATAATAATTAATGCCTAATTGCGACGTGAACTCAAAAAGATAGGTTTCGATTACAAATTTACCATGTCTTGCATCCGTTTGCATCAAACTGAATCATATTTATTAAAACATGGTTGGGCAACAATACTGATCAAAACAAGCAACGTAGCTGCAAACACTCTGTATAATTGTGGTTTTAGCTAGTCACTTTATTATAGAAGAGAAAAGATATATAATTTTCAGAAATACAAAGATTTTGGAAGATAAATTTTGTTGTCGAACAGCTTGTCTGGGCCGATGGTCCTTTAAAAGGCAGGTGAGGCCGTTCAAATATTTATATCAGAAATAGTTCTTTTTTTTGGGGGGGGGGGGCTGGAGAGGGAGAGTGTGTTAATTGAAGGCCCGGACGTTGTAAGCTGAAACTGGAATGTGGAAAGTGAATGGCATACCTTTGTATTTCTTTCTGCCCCTCAGACTGTATTTTCCTCTTTTACAGTGCAGTCTCATTTCCTGCTTTCACTCAAAGGATGTATATATGAAGTAAATTGATTGATATGTGGGCTTTAGTGTCCCAAAATCACCATGTGATAATGAAAGACGCCGTAGTGGAGGGCTCCGTAAATTTCAACGACCTGTAGTTCCTTAACGCGCACCCAAACCTGAGCACACGGGCCTACAGCATTTCCGTCTTCATCGAAAATGCAGCTTCCACAGCCGGGATTCGATCCCGCGACCTGTGGGTCAGAAACAGAACGCATATTGGGGCTTAAAAAACAACATAAAATAATGCCTCAGCCTGCACCCACCGAGGTATAACAGGCTTAATTCAATGGAAATAAAATGAATAGGGCTTGCGCCGAAGGGTTGATTTGGAGGATAGAAAGGAGATGAGAGGGGAGGAATTGAAGGGGGAAAAGGGGATGAAGAAAATAAGCAAAAAGTGAAATACTGTCCAGCGCCACCCCGGCCACGGGAACTGGCCGACTCAATCTGCGGGATTTATTTTCATTTTTCATTACGATATGTGGTTTTACAATAATTTTGTTCTTGTGCCTTGTATTTTGACTAACATTTCTTCTTCTTGGGTTTCTCGGGTCTTGTGTGTGGATCTTCCTTCTCCTTCTCGCTGGCTGCACGGGTTGACCTTTGTTCTCAATTATTCCTGCTGTTTGAGAAAAGGCTATTAGTTACATGTTGTTCACTCTTTTGAGATACCACGTTTGTTCGTCGTTTGGTTTCTCGATTTATCTTTTTAAAGCCCTCTTAATTATTTGTGTTCTGTGAACCACGATATCTATTTGGAACTTTTGGAGTCTGGTTGGGTAGTGAATGAGGAATTGACTTGCTTTATATATACGTTGTCCTGTTACCTGATAGCTGTCACCGTCATGCGGTTTTGAGCTAGACCTTTTCCGTCGTTGCTTCCTGTATTTATCTTATCAATGTTTCCCTTGTCCCATTCCTTTTTTATTTTTATTCTTTTTCCCTTGTCTCTTGTGTAATAATATTTGCTTACCCGGGGATCTTGGTGGACGCAAAGTGTTTTAATTTCGGAGTCTATTTGGAAAAGTAGACTGCAGCCGAGTACCTTTGCACTAGACCACTGCGGCGGGGCAACTATATATGAAATAGAAGAGAACTGAAACAAAGATAGTGTGCGCTCACCCATTCCTTGAAAAAGAAGAATGGATAGGAAGTCGCGTGGCAAAGAGAAACGAGTTCAAAGGAGTGTGGGGCTTTCAAGCATTAGTCGAGGCCTTTCCACAAATGCCAATAAAATTAATACACTTTTAACAGTCCAGAAATTCAAACCGTCAGTGGGGACTTGTTTCCTTACCAAATTATCATCTTCAAAAGGCAAGATGGGTGCAGCCACCTACCTCACTCGGTAGGTCTAGCGGCCTTTACAATCTGGTCGTTCTTAATATTAAGAGTCTACGTATGTACGTGAATGTTTTAGAAATAAAATTGACATGACCCGGCAAACATTTACTGATTTAGCTTGTGCCAAGGTTGTCCTACTTTTTAAAAGTCACTGTTATCGCACTTTGTTTGCGTAATTCGTTCAAAGTCTGCAAAGAATCCATCTCTTCAAGCCTTCGCACTAACTACTTTTTTGTCATCAACAGTCCTGGCGTATAGGCCAGTGACCTCCTCACATTATACTGGTCACGCAGCAATAATGTACGGAACGCCATGCTAGAAATAGCTTGAACATCTGTGAGCAAGAATAGTACCGAAATGTCATGCTGCGGAGTTCCGTTCATGAAGTACGCTTTAAATAAATAAATGTGACGTCGCGATTCAAGTTTTACTTGCGAAGGATTTCTTAGCGAACTTCGGCGACATGAGCGATCTATCTATCTATCTATCTATCTATCTATCTATCTATCTATCTATCTATCTATCTATCTATCTATCTATCTATCTATCTATCTATCTATCTACTCATCTATCTTTCCATCCATCTATCCATCTATCTAGCCGCCTACGACATTTTCCTTTCCTGGCCCTCTCGGCAATGATATCAATACCAAAATTGCTATGGCATAACATGACTGTATGATGAGAAAAATTGACTAGTCATAACATGAAAATATTGACACGTATGTAATGAATATCATGATTTACATTTAGTTGTCTGGCTGCTCTTGCGGTGGTTTCGTTTGTTCACATGACATTTCGACTAACTGATATGGTATGACGTAACTGCATACTGAACATAAGCGACAGATCTTAACGGGGAAATCACGACATGCATGTCATAATTTTCATGTTATAACTTGTTATGGCTACACTCCACATTCACGGTGCACTCGCGGTCGTTTCACTAGCTTGGCATATACCAAATTTGGTATTACGGGACATGAATTGATGACGAAAGTACATATCTGGTTTAAACATGATAATCATGACATGCGTGTCATGTGAGAACATAAATACACGCCACGCTCTTGATGCGCTCACGGCCGTTTCTCTATCTTCACGTATACCAAATTATTGTTACATGACCTCAATGTATTACGAATGTATATGACTAGCGCCAAAATGATAATCATGACAGGAGTGTCATGTAAGAAAATCACAACATACCATGCTCTTGATGCGCTCGCGGCCCCTTCGTTAGCTTCACATATACCAAAGTTTGTATTATGTGACGTGTAAGGACGACGAAGGTAGATACGCCGTCCGAACATGATAATCATGACATGCGTGTCATGTAAACATGACTACATGCTGCGCTCGTAGCGCGTATGCAGCCGTTTCGCTAGATTCACATATACTGAATTTGGTACAACGTGACATGATTAGTCGACAAAGGTTAGTGACACGCGCAACCATGACAATCAATAAATGCATATCATGTGAAACATGATTACATGCTACGTTCATGGCTTGCTTATGGTCGTTTCACTAGCTCTAATTATACGAAATTTGGTATCAGATGACCTTAATGAACAACGAATGTAAATTACACGTTCAAGGTTAACATTCTTGATATGCGTGTCGTGAAGGCAGCAGACTTCAGGTTGAACATAACTTCAGGGCGATAACATAGCTTGGAATGCGGCAATATCAACCTTCCGCATTCGTGCTACATATATCATCCATTCCCCACAGTACGTGAGATCTCCCAGTATTTCTTTTGGGTCGAAGATAAGACTACTAAATTTGGTAATTACTAAGGTTCTTACTATTTTTATATTCATTTGTTAAATTTTGTCATTATCAAAAGATTGCCTTTTGCCTCAATATACAACATAATTAAAAGCAAATTTGGCTTTTCTACAGGCCCACCACTCCGGTAAGCAACAGAGCACATATTCTATGGGAATGCACACAGACCACGGCAATATACCAAGAGGACAATATAAGGCCGGGATTTCTGTAGGCCGTTGGCTCAGTGCGCCAAAGGAAAATATTCATGACCAAGTTTTGGAATCCAGTGGGCCCAGACAGCGGTATAAAGGCTATGCTTTATCGCAAATAATGCCCAGGTGGCTTGAACCTAGGCCGGCAGCCTTTCAGGCACTTTTATAATAATGTTTTTCCGTCCAGACAAGCGCATTGGCATTTGGCTCAGTAGCTTGTACGCAGCGTTAATGGTGATTACTACTAGTAAAATAAAGAACATTTTTTACCATTCGGATGGCTTTGAAAACATTTATTCCACTTGTTTTCTGGTGGGCAAATACTATCTTCATTTTTTATGACGGAGAATGCTTTCTCGTGACCATTCGTTATGAGGTCAAGTCAGTGCTGATGCAGAAGGCGACAAAAGAAAAAAAAACTAAATTTGAAGGTGACACTAATTCTCGACTACCCTGTCTTCTAGCGACTCTCGCACTTGGGCGTTCGTGTGCCCCGATTGTATTCCATATTTTTTCTCAAATTTGTGCTTCATCACACTGCTTAAGGTGGTCTGAGAGGCCACATGGAACGATGCACTTTATCATCTACTCTGCGAGCCGCTACTACAATCCTAGCTGCTCAAAACACTAATGACTGCTCTTTCAATCATCTAGATTCCGCATTTACATGATTTACGTTTGAAGGGGCATGACCGTTACTTTAGGCGAACTGATACACCAACATTTTGTACATTAACTAAAACTCTTTACCTCAACCATAATAATCCAATTTTGAAAAAACTTTTCCGGACGTTTAAAAAAAGCGGGAGTGATTCACAGGAATTGCATCGAAGAATAACAATGATGGCACTCGTCCCGAAGATAAAGAAAAGTTGCAATGTTGATTGATTGATATGTGGGGTTTAACGTCCCGAAACCACCATATGGTTATGAGAGACACCATAGTGGAGGGTTCCGAAAATTTCGATCTTCTGGGGTTGCACCCAAATCTGAGCACACAGGTCTACAACATTTCCGCCTCCATTGCAAATGCAGCCATCGCAGCCGGGATTTGAACCCGCGACCTGTGTGTCAGCAGCCGAGTACCTTAGTCACTGGATCACCGCGGCGGGGCAAGTTACAATGTAGTTTCAACTTGCCAGCGTAGGCTACCAGCGAAGATATGCAATTTTACATGAAACCATGTGAAAGGAAGTGGGTTGGACAAAAAACTCAGCACATGCATGGCCTCTTTTGGGTTCGGGCTTCCGCCCGGCATACACAGTACGCTTCGCCTCCTCGTCTCCGTAGTTTTGTCTGCCTGCTATCATGAATACCGCTTTTCTTGCATGGTCTCCATCATCATTCGCAGCGTGTCTCCGCCGTTGACCTTTGAAAACCGCTCTCCTGTCTGAATGTTTAAAGTTGGTTAGTGTGAAGAAATAAATTCACCTACGGCACAAGAAGGTGTTGATGGCCCCACATTATGCCTTAATGGCGGAAGGCGTCATATTGACGTCACTACATTACATCCCCACTTTCTTAGTTTGTGAAACCCAGTTTGACCCCGGAATCGCTGCAAAGGCGTGGAATTTTCAGGAAGCTGCCAATGCCTGCTATCCCAGGGACAGTGAAAAGCCATTCAAGCAACAGATAGCTTTGAAAAGCATTTGTATGATCAACTGCGATACAGAAAGAGGACTTTTTGTCCAAGTCCTGATAGGCAAAAGCATAAATGTCAGGGTAAACTTTGAGGATTCGTCCTTTATTAGCATTACATCGCATTAGGAACGTTGTAAGTGTTTGTTTAAAAGCACTGATATTTGGGTGAGTTTTTACTGACCCATGCAGGTATATAAAAATGCGAAAAAGACAAGATACAAAAGCGCTAATTTGTGTAATCTATCTCTTTCATTTTGACTGTTGCGAGCTCTTAAATACGAACACGGTTCATAAGTCTCCTCTTAGAAAAAGATGTATTAGTTGCTGACCTCAGACGGCCAGTGGGACGGCAGATTCTTCCGCCTTTAAAGCGAAGGTTTAGATAATAAACCTATATAATTGAAACTGGACTGGTCGTTCCATGGTTCTGTTGATGAAGAAGACGGCAGTCAAACTGCTAAAGACTCGAGGTTTGATTCGTTGAGCTTGTAACAACCAGCTCAAGCAGGCTAACGCTCAAAATAAAATGATTGCAGTGAGTATGCTTGGTCGTCCTCAGTTGTACCGGTGGCACGAAAAGTCTGTGGCGTGAAAAGTCAGTCGCCATACTGCGTGAGAGTAGCAGGTATTTTTTCCAGGACGGAAGGCTGCCGCTGAGTCTGGTCATCGTGAGGCCTTGGTATATCTAACTGCACCTAGCTGAGCCAAACCTGAAGTCTCGCCCACTCACCTTCTTCCCTGTCCTGGCGATGTTACCTTCCTGATCGTCGATGACGCTGCTACAAAATTTGAAGAAAATTTGTCTGAAGCGCAAAACCACCCAACCAAACCACTGGTGCGATGTGTTGGCATGGACTTAATTACGACTCTTGTTAGACTACCTGTACTGAATTAGAGTCAGCTCAAATAAACGTTAAATACACTCAGCCAAATTAACAGATCATGTATCTAAATAATCATATCTATAACAGAAATAAGTCGGAGCAGGTGTGGTGGACCCTGGTCAAAAACACCTTCACGGTAATATATTGCTCATATTTATTGAACATCATACCTATACGAAATAAGTATCATGGCAGACACTTTGACTTCGTGTCAGAAACTCAGAGAGACTGCTCAGATGCTTTAAAATAATCGTACTGCCTACTAAACGTTCAAGCTTGTTTACATTATCTACATTTGTGATATTTTACTCTGTTTTTTGGCGAAATAAGCACTGGCATTCGATTGTATAGTTATACGTTACATTTTGACCGTGAGCATAGCTGTTGAAACGATCGAGACATTCGGTATCTGGTCCTTTTTCCAATGAGGAGTTCTTAACCCTCACTTCCATCCATGTTTCAGGATCTGAAACCACAAACAAAACAAGCACAGAGTCATTATATAATATCATAAATCCTGATGGATCGTTTTGTTTGTTGTGAATATCAGGGTATGAATAAAGCTCACGTATTTCCGTTGACATTCTTTCGTCTAGAACAATTATTTAACTTGAGGTGGCAGATACAGTAGATTAAAAGACAGAGCGGAAATGCAAATCATCTAAATACTTGTTTTACGTATTTTATCGAAGCTCTGCTGGATTCCGATTCGAAAAATATTAGGGGTTGTGCACCATTACATTTAACTGTGCATTCATGTAGGCGAGAAAATCTATTTAGGTTATAATTCCACTCTTTTGTGTCTTTTGTTGACTTAAATATATGCATGAGTTTTTTTGGCTTTTTTAGTACGTTTGAATTAAGTCTTTCAGTTCGTGTCGCGATGGTCGCAATGCTGTTTCAGGGGCTCCAAAACTGACGATGTTGATGATTACAATAAGTCTGAAGCTAGGTTTGGCTATAGTAGTGAGTATTCAGTACGCCTGAGCATAGGCGTATCTACCGGGAGGGCAAGAGAATCAATGACTGCTAGGCGAGACGGTAAATCATCTTTACTGTGTCCAGGTGTTTTCCTTTCGTGCTTTGATTTTTGACGCAACTCAGTTAAGGAAGGCTAAAATGGCTTAAGCCCCCCCTCCCCCTCCATGACAAAGTTGAAGAGGCCTGAACACCACCCTTCACTTTCGACAGTGGTCCTTGTCAGCAGCACATAGCCAAACCAATGACATCGGTGAAGTTCTCCTTCAACTGAGCAATCACGTAATGATAGAACAAAGTTTTATAGAGTGTCTGTCCTACGCGTCTGCTGTCAACTTACGCGCCACGTGATGTCACTCTCTAGGCTCTGCTTTGCGGCTAAGGATGCACGGCGGGCTTCTTGGTTACCCATTGTATCCATGGTATAACGCATCCAGGATGGGACAAAGAAGAAGACGCAGAACACACACACAGCACTAACTTTCAACAATGTAGTTTATTCCGAGAATCAACATTACATATATTCTAACACGGCGCGGTACATACCATGTGCTCGAACCAGAAATCGTGTATCTAACGGAAATCACGCGACACTGAAGTATTCTGTTTCTTTCACTGATAGTGATACATATGGCTCGCTGATACATGTGTCACCAAACTTGGCGATAAATAACGCTTCTATGAGAACAACAAGACTATGAGAAGAACTTTGCCTCTTTTCAGAAATGAACTTTCCTATTCTCAGGTCGATTCTCTTAGTGCTTATGCGGTCGTGATGATAGCAGTGATAATGGTGGTAGGTATAATAAAAGTAGCAGTAGTAGTGGAAATCATTGATAATAAAAATATTATAAAAACAACGGTAGAAATAGTAGTAATAGTAGTAGTACTGGTAGTAGTAGCAGTAGTAGTAGTAGTAATAGGACAGCTACTAAACAAATGTCCATACTGTGCAGGGAACCACTAGGCACGTTTGCCCATGTCAGGAGAAAATACAATTTTTCAGACATATTGTTCCAGTTGACAAAGTCAAGGAAATAATAGAACGGAACAGTAGAAAATGCAAAAACATCGCACAATATCTAGAACATACCGTTTAGGTCACGGTGAAAATTCATATAAAAAACTGCACATCGGTCGTCCTTGGTCTGGTACACTATTGTCTCAAATGGGTTGCGAACGCCTGAAATGATCGTTGATGGAAAAATTTTAGTAGTTGTGTAGTTATTTCTAAAAGCAGCTTTTTTTCCACTTGGACGTAATCTGTTGCAGCTGATAATACAAAAATTGTCTTTTATTTTGTAATGACGAATAATTTAGTGTTATCAATGTTTCGTGAAAATGTTGTCAAGTCAGTATGAATAATGTGGAGCAACGGTATTTTGAAGGTAACGAGAACCCAATACTATAAGAATAACACAGCTTACACTACGGGAATAAAGTATGGTGAAATTTTCAAAAAGAGGGGTCCCCTGTTTTTCTGGAGAAAAGGCAAAAGAACTTACGATGCCTGTGAGATATCCTGACCAACTATTTTATAGGTTGGGGTTTCTCTTAAAAGTGGCAATGCGTTTTGATATCCGCACGTGAATAACCTAATGCCTAACGTTTTGAACCGTACAGCAACTTGAGGATACCGCCTGGGTGCAAGGACTTCGAGCCGCTACCTCAGGCATCGCTATTATATTCAACGCCAAGTGGGATGGAGCAAGGATTCATCCCCTGCTCTCCCGACCTGCCCGTAGAACTGTCCGACCCTTTTTAAATAAAGTTCAATCATTCAGTCACTCTACAGCTGTATCCGAATGCATATTTCCTCATTATTTCAGGTTGACGGTGGCCTGAATAAAGCAAATTCAAAATTAATGAGTGAAATTTGTGATTTCTTTGGAGAAATAAATATTACTCATACCACGACCTCTGAGATGGAGAGTCCGTGGTATGTTTTCCTCCGGCCGTCCCAATAGCTGCGCTTTCCACCAAAACAAACGAGTATCCTTTTGTACGCCCAGCAACCCCGAGAGGGCGCAGATTCCGATGGTGGCAGAGACCACGGCAGAGAGCAAAGCGCACCATATTTCAGAGTGCGTGTGTGGTTTCTTTTTTTTGTGTGCGAGCAACAATCACCACTAGAATATTTTGGGTGCATTGAGTACACGTATTTTTTTCTGACACTGCATTCACTTTGGTCCAATTCACGAAGACAAGCGTGGTAACTGCCAAATTTTTCGGTTACTTATCGTTGTAAAGAGTTGTGAATTCGTTTATCGCGGTATTGCTTTTTTTCTATTATGGTTCGTTTTAATTCGGTGCTAAATTCTTCGATTTCAAACGTATAACCGTTCTAGCATTCCTCTTTTCTCAAGACATGCACTGGGGAAAACTTGGTTATAGTTATCGTCGTTTAATCATATTGCGCTCCTATAGTGACACATTGTTCTAGTATTTTATCCCGTACGGACATTTAGGAGGTGTTAAACCAAAGCACAGTTACGCTCTAACTGAATGAGTCCATGGTCATTCCACTGAATTAAGGGGATAAGTAATTTTGCCGCTATATATTCTGGAAGGCTTTGATTAGCCGACATAAATTTACCCCCAGTTTGTCGCAGAGAAAGTGCCTGAGTTGTCATCGTCTTATTTTTTGTCATCTGTATTTGGTTATGTTTTGGTATCACAATGTCAATATCAGTATAAGGTTCAATTACTGTACTCCTGACTGCATCCAAATTTAAGGGTCGCAGCCGCACAATTGACAGAATGGCGTGTTTCCCAAACTACGTATTCGTCAACGTAGACTAGTGAAAGAAAGAAAAAGTGTGAATAGTCACTGCCATGTAACGCGCAGTGTTTTATACGTGATACACCAAACTCTGAAAGCCTCCTGCTTTATTCTTGATTAAGCAAAAGGTCTTGATGTTCATTTTTACTTCACCCAACATATCCACCGAAAACCGTACAATAGACAGAGTGAAAGGGCGACCATGAGCACTGTGACTTCTGTGCTGCTGTGATTACATTAGCACGTCTGCAGCAACTCTTAATATGTTGCTACAATGAAAAGCAGTGCTAAATGAATCAAAGGAAAGCACAGTAATACCATTTATTCGATTGTGTGAGACTTGTGAGCATAAGACGTTGCACTCTTCTGACTTCGCTTGCGGATCGGGCGGTCCTTTTTTTTTTCTTCGCCAGTTCCCTCTCTATTCTACAGCCGGCAAACTTCGAAGTATAGTGAGTTTACAGCTTATGCGCATCTCTTGCACAGGCATCGCACTCATAAGCATGGTGCAAATCTACAACAAAAAAGCTCATTTGAGAATATATACGCACGAAAATTGACTTTGCCTCTGTAACTTCGCTCACATTTTCAAATGAGCGCGAAGTTACATAAAAGCGCAAAACCAATCTTTTTCGCCATATGTAAGCTTCGCTAACAGCGCGGCAGCCTTTTCGACCATACGAAAGAGCGCCGCCGCGTGGCGAAAAGATCGGGCCATGCCCACTTTTGGAAACGTGCTTTCTCCGTGCTATTGTGACGGCTGGAGAGAAGCTCGCCACGCGTCCGCCTAACGAAGGCCATTGCCATACTAAACTGCAGTCCGCACCCACCTGGTGAGAATTATTTTGAGAATTACGCCAATTTTAAACACCCCGTGTGTAAGCTGGTGGAGTAGCGCGTGCATGCGTCGGTGTCTCTAAACGAGTCCACTTCTCACAGCATTAGTCTATCGCGCTGTTTGCAATATCTCAGCTGTTTTTCATGGCAGTGTCCATAGATTACGTGTATCAAATTAAGCAAGCTTATCCAAAAGTCTGTGAAATATTTTATGGGCGAATAGTGGTTGGAACATATTTGTTCTAAGTCAACGTTCTGTGCCTCATTGTAGGTGCATTTATGATGGCTTACGTGAAAATAGTGAACATATTCTCAGCGAGCGATGTACAAGATGCTTCCTCATTGTGTAGGTGCTAAGTTTAGCACCGCAGGTTTTTATACACACAAACCTTGTTGCGACCTCATGGTATTTTAAGAGCCTTACTGCGCTTGGCAGCGTGATAGAGTCAGCGCGTTCTGGAAAACTAAAGCTCAGAAGTAGGGAAAGCAATAATCGTCAGGTGTATTGCCACTTCATCATAAATAATATTGCATATTCAAACCACAGGGTGAAGAGTTCAATGACTAGGGACTGAACTTTCCGAGTACGTCATTTGTCACTAAGTATTTTTGTTTAACCACTTAGTTCCTGCTCCTCTTTCTTGACTGAAGTCCATCACACACAAGGCATAACCTGCTAATACGACAGCCAATAGCGAAACACTATCGCACATTGAATGTTGTATGAACTGACGCAGCAAACGACAAGCGGGCGACGACCTCGTATACGCGGGATAAGGCTGTGAGAGCAGAAGCGTTTAGCGCTCCATTTTCTCCCTGGTACTTAACAAAAAGCATAATTTGTTGGCTGCTCTAAAACAAAGGGTCTGTCTAACACAGTAAACTTATCGAGCAGCCGTATAGCGCCTTATTGTAAAGTCAGCAATTTTTTTTCATCCCGCCTTTCTGTTTTGTCCAGATTGACCCCTTCTTTGCCTTGATTGTTTGATTGATTTGTGGGGTTTTAACGTCCAAAACCACCTTATGATTATGAGAGACGCCGTAGTAGAAAGCTCCGGAAATTTTGAGCTTTCTTTGCCGTACTGTCCCTATTTGGTGGAGAAAACAATGATTACAGCTGCCCCCTTTTGCATTCTAATCGCGCACCAGCTATGTCTCAAAGGTTTCTCGCTAGATACGCCTCAACGGACTACATACACATCTTTTCGTTGTTGTTGCCCGTGAACACTGGCACATACCCACTCTGGGATATTCGCCAAGGAAGGAAGGAAGGAAGTATGTTTATTTACAGAAAGGCAGTGAGGTCGGCCTGAGCGATAGTTTGCTCTAGCCTGCTACTCTACACTGGGGGAAGGAAAAGGGGAAAAGAAAGATTAATGGATGACGATGGTGAGATAGAGAGGTTAGTCTGTAATGTTCTTTCTAGCTGAGACACATTTTAGAGCCGCGCACATAGTCCAGTTGTTTCTAAAAAGGTAATAACTGCTCTTATGACTGCAGTTGCACTGTTGGTGTCTGGCCAAGGGCCCAACACGGTCTCATAAGTTAATGACCTACTGCGATATTGTTCAGTAGAAGAAATCAGTGTTTGTCGTTTACGTGCGTATGCAGGGCAGACACAAAATATGTGCTCAAGTGTTTCTGGCACATCACAGTGTTCACAATTAGGACCGGTGTCGCTGCGACCGATGATATGTGCGTAACGTCTAGTGTACGCTACACAAAGACGAATGCGGTGGATCATACTTGTGAGTTGCCGTTTCAATTTAGGAGGCATGCGGAACCTCATTTCCGGGTCCCATTTGTGAAGTCGCTGGTGTCACCGTTCCGGTTTGGTCCAGTGCTGAAGTGTATAGCTGCGCATCACGCAGCGAAGCAGGGCGTTTCGTGTCAGCTCGTGAAAACGCAATGCGTACTTCAGGGGCACTGCTTAAGGCATTTTTAGCTTGAGCGTCTGCCTCTTCGTTTCCCATCACGCCGCAATGAGCGGGAATCCACTGGAAAGTTATAAGATGGCCATTTGTTTGAAGCAACCTGAATAAGTTCTGTGATTTTTATTGCCAAGCTGTAATATAGACCTTGCTTCATGATGCAATTAATGGTTTGCAAAGCGGGTTTGGCATCACAAAAATCGTCCAGACTCGAGGTCGCTCTCCGGAAATAAACCTTATTGCCTCTCGGATAGCGACAAGCTCTGCGGCAGTTGATGTGGTTTTATGGTCCACTTTGAATCGTCGAGCGATATCCATGTCTGGGATGACAAAGGTTGCGGCGGAGGTGTTTAGCGTGGTGGATCCGTCGGTTGTACACGTGCAGAGAATCACTGTACGTTGTATAAATGTGATATAGGGTCAGTTGTCTGAGGCCAACAGAAGAAATGAGCGATTTGTTCGTAATTCCAGGTATCGTAAAAGAGATAGGTGGTTTAGGCAGAACCCATGGTGGCACTGCAGGGGCATTTGGCGGAGAAAATCTTGGTGGTATAATATTTTCATGCCGCAATATTACTTTTGAGCAACTGCAATCAGGGTGAGTGGCGAGTAGTACTGACAGCGGGTGCTTTCTGTGTCTGCTCAGTAATCGTAGGTGAACTCTAAGTGGCTCGCAGAGCATGTATACACTGATGGGACAAGCCCGAGCCTCTGCGATTGTCCCATTTGTTGAAGTGCAGCGTGGTAGACC
Organism: Rhipicephalus annulatus; assembly: GCA_013436015.1. Classification (NCBI taxonomy): domain Eukaryota; kingdom Metazoa; phylum Arthropoda; class Arachnida; order Ixodida; family Ixodidae; genus Rhipicephalus; species Rhipicephalus annulatus. The sequence goes on along the minus strand of WOVY01005240.1, from coordinate 136,681 downwards.
AAGCATCTTCGTAAGCATTGAGCTTGAACACTCTCGAGTGTCTTCACACAACTAGGTCTCATATTGGAAAGCACCGGCATGCTGTATCGAATGTATCCCACAAATAGAGCATTGTATAATTGAAGTAGCGATGATTCTGATGGGCCCCATCTTGCTCCTGCTACGTGGCGAAGAATGAGAGCAAAGCTCTTCAATTTAGATTTAAGTACGGTGACATGCCTCGTCCACGATAGATCTCTGTGTACGACAACCCCAAGGAACTTGTGGTGCGTTACAGCAGGTATCGCTGTCCCATTAATAAATATCGGGTATTGCGACATATGCTTGCGCGTGAACGCAAGCACTGCGCATTTGTCGATTGAAAGAGTGAGCCCCTGACGTCGTAGATATTTGTATGTGATCGTCACTGCACGCTGTAGTCGAGCTCGCAATTGCGGACGAGTAGTTCCGGATGCCCATATGCATATGTCATCCGCGTATGCAGTGATCTTCACCGTGCTGGGAAATTCTGCTGCTAGGCCGATCATTGTGACATTGAATAGGATCGGGCTGAGAACTCCTCCTTGGGGAACACCACGATGAACCTTATATCGATCGGTGTCTCCGTGACTTGGCGTCATGTGAATGGTGCGGTCCCTAAGGTAGCTAAAAATCCAAGCGTACAGTCGTCAACCGATGTCGAAATCTTCCAGTGCGTCAAGTATCGCATAATGCAGCACATTATCGTAGGCCCCCTTAATGTCTAAGAAGACCGCCGCCACTAGTCTGCGTCGGCTTCTTTCCTCTTCAACGCTGGTGATCAAGTCGACCACACCATCAATGGCAGATCGGCCTCTTCTGAAGCCGTTCATAAATGCAGGAAAGGAGTTGTTGCTCTCTAGAAGCCACTCTAATCGTGCCAGTACCATTCTTTCCATCACTTTTCCAACGCAGCTGGCTAACGCGATTGGTCTGTAGGAGGAAAGTGCATAAGGACACTTCCCCGACTTGAGCAGTGCAATAATGCGACTGCATTTCCAGTTAGCTGGGACTTCTCCTGACTCCGGTGAGGTGTTATAATGAGATAACAGGATACGTCGTGCTTCTGTATCAAGATGGTTGAGTGCAGCATACGTGATTCCGTCAGGTCCTGGTGCCGATGATCGGCGGGAGGCAGAAATCGCAGCGCCAAGCTCATGTATTGTAAAACGTACATCAAGGCGCTCATCAGACGATGGAGGCGCAATGGTAGTAAGAAGCTCATTAGTGGCAAGATCATCAGTGGTGTCCACGATGAGGCTACAGTAGTCACTGGCTATCTCAACTTCTGTCCATCCCTGATGTAGAGCAACAGCTTGAAATGGTTGATGTTGTTGGGGAGTTGTCTGCAAACTTCGTACCACCCGCCAGATCTTAGATAGAGGTTGCCTGGGGTCCAGAGATCCACAGAAATTTCTCCAACGTTACCTGTCAATCTTGTCAAGATGCCGAAGAACATGTCGTTGAGCTCGACGACAGGCGAAAGGTCTGAAGGTGACTTCGTTCGTCTGTATCGGCGTTCGGCACGGCGGCGGATTGCACGAAGGGCCTCGTAGTGGGAGTCAACTGCTGATCTCTGCATCGGTAGGTTAACCTGTTTGGTTGTGTCACGCAGTGAAGAAGCAATGATATTTTCTACCTCGGATGAATCAGTCGTGTGCTCACAGCCAGACTTGACAGAAAACTTGTGGTAGTGTATGAGAGCACTATACAATGATTGTCAGCCTATTACTAAAAGGCACAAAGAAAAAAGAAATTACAATAGACTTTTCAAGAATAATAAAGAATAATGAGCCTATTACTAAAAGGCACAAAGAAAAAAGAAATTACAATAGACATTTCAAGAATAAATAAAGAATAATGAAATAAAAATGAATCAAATAAAGTGAGAACTAATACTGTAGCGAAATACTGAAATTTTAAGCTCACTAAACAGTTGAGTTTACCTCACCCGATAAATGTCGAATGTACGTCCTACATTATTTGACATCATCAAGTATATCACTCATATTCGTCGAGTAAATATTGAAGCTGACGTTATATTGGCATGCACTCAGATTCTTCAATAAAATTACGTACTGCATAAAATACTTTTCAGTGGCAATGAATAAAGACGCAGTCACCGAAGTTTAAAACGTTATCTGCAGTTAAATTCAGTCAGATGTAGCTAAAACTGTAGTTAAATCTACATTTAAAAAGTATGGCAGTTAAACTGCAGTATTTTTCAGAAAGTACCGATTTCGTAGAATTGAAGAGGGAGCGCTGATTGAAACCTACCTCTTTCAGAGATTCATTTTAATAATAATAATAATAATAATAATAATATAATAATAATAATAATAATAATAATATATTATTATATTATTATTATTATTATTATTATTATTATTATTATTATTATTATTATATTATCTGAAGCAGGACTGAGAGTTGAGCTAGTTGGTGATATATTATAGGCAGTACCAGCACACACGCTCACGGGACGAAGAAAAGAGGCCCAAACAAGCGCTGTTTGTGCCTCTTTTCCTCATTCCGTGAGTATGTGAGCTGGTACTGCCCATAATTAATATTATCTCTTTAAGTTGCTTTAATGCTGCACCATTTGTTGTATGACTATTTATCTAGGTTCTTTCTTGCCGGGTAAAACCTGTTGAGAAATTGTTCAATCATCATCTCGAAATTGTACTGATTATGTAGTATTGGTTCCGCTAGTTAGAATATTGTACTTGATTGCGTTCAAGTTAAATAAAGAGTCGCATGTCTTTTTGTTCCAGATAATTTTACCTTAATGCTCTCTAATATGTATGTCATCTCTCGTTTGCCGATATGCCACGCCTAGTCCTCCAAGCCACCACCTGGCTTCCACAGGCCTGTTAACTGTGTTGTACTCCAGATGCCAAAAAATCATTATTATTATTATTATTATTATTATTATTATTATTATTATTATTATTATTATTAAACCTCGGAAATAAAAATCTTACCATCTCCCACTAACGAAAACCGTAAATAGCACGAGAGGTAGTGCATGGGTCGACTTAACGTTTCGTTTATCATGGGCACTTTGGCCGCTATTAAATCATCCTTGCAAGTGGAGCCCACCAAGAAATCACTGTATTTTCTGCTGTTGTTACACGTCCCGAACTTTTGTTGGAGCCCGCCACGCGGTTTCATCACCACGCCACATGAAAGCACGTGTATTCCTCGCTCGTTAAAAGAATCTCGTTCCCTGAAACCACAGCGTGATTCCTGATAAGGTATAAGAGGGAGAGGCCGCAGCCTCTGACACAACCACTTACGCAAGCCCGAGCACGCTAGCCTGTGCCAGCACGTTCTGTCTAGGATACACCACGTTCGTTGATAACGCATCTGCAGAATGTCGTTTCCCGACGCCATCACAACATTGCTGAGAGAGTGTATGGGGGTAAAGGCCACAGCTTCTTTCCCAGCCCCTTACACAGACCGGAACGCGGTAGCACGTAAGCATGTTCTGGCAGAGCTTGGAGCAGCTTTAGCGCAGGCGCAGTAAGGCTGGTCATCCACACCAGATCGACCTCCACCGTAAGCTGCCTCGTATCTAAAAACAGCGCATAAACAAGATGTGGGAACACACAAGGACTGCCGATAGATGCCTAAAGTGTGTGCTTCCTTCGCTGTGTCCCGTTTATTCACATTTCTGGTTGTCCTTAAACAAAATTAATTAAATACCATGTCCTTCTCCTCATAGAAGTTTTCTAGCTTCAATCGCTAACATTTCCGCTTCCTTCGAAAGCTTCAAAAACAATCTTCAAAGGATACTTTTATCATAAGAAAGGCTAAACTCTCAGTGAATTGTGAGATGATATGCTTTTAAATTTGAAATGAACATTACTGGTCATATTTTAATTTCATTTAAAAGCGAAGTATGAATCATATTTACCTTCTTCTTCGAATTTCATTTCATTGTACGGTAGTTTGTGATCTTCAAACAAGAAATGGTAACTGAATTTAACTTCGCCAGTCTTTTCATATCTAAACGAAGAAAGGAATGTACTTTATTGCAACAGCTTTTCGTTTTCTCACTATAGCTTACCTAGAATTGTTATAAACATGACGTCGTTTTATAAAAGCGCCGATAAAATATGTGTACTCAACTTCATCGACCATACATGAATTAGTAGTTATTTGCGTACTTTTGTATACCCATATAGTCTCATTTGTGTCCAGAAACTGGAAATAGATGTTTGGTAAACAAATTACAAATTTTCAGCTTGGTACCGTAAATAAAAATTTCTCCACCAGAGAAGGACAAAAAGGTACACAACATTCACACACGTGTGCTAGCACTTCTTTTCTGCCGTTTTGTTGATGCTCAGTTTTAATTTTTAGGTTTACTTATGAATAACCGGTATGACTACTCAAAAACTGTTGCGACTTTCGTAGTTCATGTCAGGACCTTCTGGAGCACCCATGATCATTGTAAGGTGTAGGCTAACTTCAATTTGACCGATCATTTCAGAAAAATCTCATTGTGGCGTCAGGGTTATTTAAATAAAACATCCCTAACCTCACATACATAATGCTGCACCCTGTTTGAGAAATAATTTTGATAGAGATAACAAGAAATTCTACTATCAACACTGGGTCATTTCTGGCAGTTAATTTGACGTCTGCAACGATCCGAGGCTAGGGCTTCGGCCGTGTAGTAGAAATAAATTCAGAGGCTTATAATCTACAAATGACCGGTCCCTTTACTACTATCAACTAACAATACAGTGACAAAGCGTTCTGCCACAAAGATTGTGTTAGTTACAAAAAACTTCAATATTAAATTTCTAAAACTTTATCTACCAACGATTTCAGAAAGTTAAAAATCAAATTTCTTTCGGACATGTGGCACCACATGCCCATGCCTGACCTAAATCTGAACATATACTTCGCAGAAAGACATCTAGATAATTTTCACGCATTATCTCTTCATATGGCAATATTTTCAATGATTTATCAATTGAAAAAGATAACTGAGTAAATCAAATGTTTTAAGATACATGGAATGTATTGGCGCAAGTTTATGCCACTGGGTATACGCCTTCTTTTACTGAGAAGGCGCACATACCCTTTTGGTGAAAGGGTGTCGCTGTGCTGGCTGCACAAGGTTATCTGAATAAGAATCACCCTAAAAATCATGTTAACTTACGCTAAGTAGCGCACCATTAGCTCTGAACCCGTTTTGCAGCTGTATAGAGTACTTTTTTTCGGTTTTCTGCGGTACAGTTTACCGGCATTCACCAATGCAAGCAAAACAAGCGTTCGAACGCTACAGAGTGTTCAGTCCCAAGCACTCCGGATTTGTCTCGGCTTGCCTCGTAGTGCGTCGACAATGGCTACTATAGCTATCGCCGGTGACCACCTCATCACTACACATATCGACGTTGAGGCACTCAGGACACATATAAGGCATATTGTTCGGACAATACTTTTTCGCAGACTAGTTGGTTCACACTTGAAAAATTGAATTGCTGCACAAACTTGAGGAAAAAACAAGGGAGATAAAAAAGAGCGCTGCGCTCTTTTCTGTCTCCCTTGTTTTTTTTCTTCAAGTTTGTTCAGCAATTCAATTTTTCAAGTATTCTCGGACACCCTGCCACCACCTAGCCTCTTCACCAGCAGACAGACCACGTTCGTCATTTTGCCAAACGGTCACCACATATCGCGATTCTTTGCCAACATGCTTCACACCCGCCGCCAGACCTTCGACTCCGCCCTGGTGCCTGACTCAGGCTAACATCAGGCTAACTACACCTGGCATCCAGAAAAAAGCAGATATGTCGTCACCTGCTCTTAGACAGCTTGATCTGCTCTTGTTATACGAGACGTATCAAGACTGTATACACGTATACACCGATGGCTCTGTTTTACAGAAGAGTTCAACGGCATCATTTGTTATACCGATAAAGGCACGACAAGAAAATTCAAGACCTTCCACTTTACGACATCAACGGGAGCAGAGCTCACAGCTCTTCGTGCTGCATTGCAATGCATCAACAACCAACGGCCACAAAAATGGACAATTTTCAGTGACTCAAAGGCGGCACTGCAATCCCTTCTATCACCTTTACGCCACGGCCCGTACTAACAGCTGGTATTTGAGATTGCAGAAAGCACTCACCAACTCATTGAGGAAGGACATGAAATAGCCCTTCAATGGCTCCCAAGTCATGGTGGAATAATTGGCAATAAATGGGCCGATCGAGCTGCCCGTTCTGCCCACACTGAAAGCGATGAAATATCAATTCCGCTTTCAAGAACTGACGCTGCACGGAAACTCCGCATGCTTGCTCGCAAGCACACCTCATCACAATGGAACGAGTCACGTTTCATCCATGCACGATTAGATACTTCGGACCCAACTCTTAGTCTTCGAATTCCTCCGGAATTACGCCAACAAGACACTACTATGCTGTGCAGATTATGGTTGGGCGTCGCATTTACCAATGCGTACGCGTTCCGCGTAGGAATGGCCGACACTGTTGCATGCGACCATTGTGGCAGTGATGAAACAACTGGGCACATTCTGCGTGAATGCCCTCAATACTGCTCGCAGAGACAGTCACTCTGCAATGCACTAGAAGAACTGGACAACCAGCGTCTTTCGGAAGAAAGAATCCTGCGCTGCCGACAGGACTTTATGCCGCAGAAGAAGGCTGTGAAGGCGCTCCTGCGCTTCTTGCGTTCAACCGGCCTGTCCAAACGACTGTGATCGCAACTCCCTAAATGTGTGCGCATGAGTGTTTTATTTTTCTAATTTATTTTTTATCTCTCTATTTCTATCCTCTTTCCGTCTTTTTCCCCACCCCCGTACAGGGTACCAAACCAGTTCGTCTAGGTTAACCTCCCTGTCTCTTCCTTTTATTTATTTCTTTTTCTCTCTCTCTCTCTCAGACCACAGGGCTCGATTTCACACGCTATAAAACTTGGCCACAATTAATTTCAATTCTCGTCATCACTGACGTGTTGGTTTCAAAAGGGTTAGTCGCTTGTGGTGTAGTTGCGTGTATAAAGCCACTCAGCTTCGCGAAAAGCATCCTGGGCTACACAGCACATTAGGTGAACATTGTCACCATAACCGCTAAGGAAGACTGCTTAAAGGGCGGGAAAACTTATCCATGGCTGTAACAATATTGGCTGAGCAGTGTCAGTGCGTACCGTTCAGCTCCAGCTATTTTCTGTTTCTCACCACTATCAAAAGTCTCCTGCTAATCAGATGATAACACTTCCTTACCAACCGTGTTGTACCAATAGCGAAAACGTTAGCAAAACGACATTACCTAATGGCTGCAACATTTTTATCCTGTTTTAGTTGCATCAAGACATCATCAGCTTGAAATCAGTATGCAGTCGTGTGCCATCGTAGCAGCTGTTACACTCAACCCAGTAGTAGTGGGAAAAAATAACGCCGATTAATTTACAAAACTAGAAATTGGTGAAGCGTAATTCACTGGTTCCAGGGAGCCAATGAATTTGGGTCGGCTGGAATCGCAGAGCCTAGCCTCGAACCTGCCTGCATTTTTTGAGCACCCGTTTCAGTGTCAGTTTACTACTCGCCACTCACTTTGATTGCCTTGTCTCCATGAACCATCTTTTTAAAACATCGAAACTTTCAAAGGGAAGCTGAAGATAAAACCAATGTTTTCGTGTTTTTGTACCTTATATTTAACCAATACCTAAACAGAGGAACCTTGCCAGATGATTAGAAGAAAGCTAAAATAGTCCCCATTTTTAAAGCAGGCCGCCGCGAAAGCCCCGCTAACTACCGCCCGATTAGCTTAACTAGTGTCCCATCTAAAATCCTTGGGCATATTATAGCATCAACTCTTATGACCTACCTAGAACCAATCAGTTTTTTTCTACCCTTTTAAACATGGTTTCCGAAAGTATCGTTCCTGCGAAACACAACTGGCTGAATTTACTACTGACATACTACTGTGAGTGGATGATCACGTACAAATAGATGCAATTTTCTTAGATTTCTCCAAGGCCTTCGATTGCGTACCCCACAAGCACCTGCTCATCAAATTATCTGCTTTTGGTATCGCCCAAACCTTATAAAATGCCTCGAGCATTTCTTAACAGGACGCGTCCAGTTCACCATTGCTGCCCCGCCGCGGTGGTTTATTGGCTAAGGTACTCGGCCACTGACCCGCAGGTCGCGGGTTCGAGTTTCGGCTGCGGCGGCTGCATTTCCGATGGAGGCAGAAATGTTGTAGGCCCGTGTGCTCAGATTTGGGTGCACGTTAAGGAACCCCAGGTGGTCGAAATTTCCGGAGCCCTCCACTACGGCGTCTCTCATAATCATATGGTGGTTTTGGGACGTTAAACTCCACATATCACTCAGTTTACTCTTGCTAACACTTTCCAATCAATCCTTACCAGCGTCACTTCAGCTGTTCCTCAGGACGCCGGCTTATCACCTTTATTATTTCTTATATACGTGAATGACCTTTCTATTAACATTAAATCACAGCTGGGCCTATCTGCAGACGACTGCGTTCTTTATAACCCCCTTCACTCTCTTAACGACGCAATCACCCTACGACACTATCACTTCAAGGTGCAAAAAATGGCATATCCCCTAAACCTCTCTAAATGCAAGGCCATGTACTTCACTCGTAAACACTACACCTCACATGAAACCAACTGCATTAATTCGGTTCCCATTGATCACACGCGTATTTACAAGTATCTAGGAGTTCATCTGACATCATCATTATCATGGGTGAAACAAATTAAAACCATTTGTTCTGAAGCTTCCCTCACATTCGGCTACTTACGACTTAACTTGCGATCTGCATCTCCTGACAAAGAAAATCGCATATCTGACGTAAGTGCGACCAAAGCTCGAGTATGCGTCATCCATCTGGCATCCTTCACAAGCTTATCTCACTGATGATTCGGAAGCCGTTCAAAATCGCGCAGTTCGTTTCATTACGTCACAATATTCAAGGCATCTCAGCGTAACCACACTAAAACAAACGTTGTCACTCGCATCACTCGCTTCACGTCGCATAACTTCTCGTATCTGCCTCCTTCACACATTCTTTTACTTTAGCAAGTCGGGACACCCTCTCCTGAAACGCCCATTAAGGACGTCATCTCGCCTGTTCCAGACGCATCCTCTGATGACCGTAAAATTCCGGACGACGGCGATGAGCAGCTCATTTTCCCCCCATGCCGTAACACTCTGGAATGCACTACCAGAAAACATTGTTTCTTGCAGGGACCGCTCAACGTTTCGCGAAAAACGAACTCTTTTCCAAAATTCAAATACGATGTCCTACCAGCACATTAACTCTTGCGTTTATAGTTGTTTTACTGTACTCCTAGAATTTATTTATCGCCTATCTTATTTTTTATGTTTTAATATGCGTGTTGTTCCCGCTTGTGTTCTTTATTTGCTCATTCATTGTAATCAGTGTGTACCCTCATATTGTTACCATGCTTAGGAACTTACAACCTGGATATACGACCCCCCTTATGTAATGCCTTCGGGCCTTTAAGGTTGAATAAATGAAATGAAATGAAATTAGTTAAGCACAATTCAAGGACCCTAAAAACGCTACTCTAACCGCGGGAGTGCACATAGTAGGCCATAAAAGTACGAAAAGAAAGTGATGGTTGAGACGCCACCTCGAGATTCTTGCACTAAACACTGTGACGTCGCCGTTTTTGAAGGAGTCTATACTTGGGGCTGTATGTAGCTTCTGACCGACAAAATTAAAATTCGTTGCCATTTGTAGGTGCCATAAACCTAACAAACAGTTTCAGAAATTTTCATCGAACCAAAGTAGCGGAAACAACAAAAATACATCATAAATTTTTTGACGACAGCAGCCCACTGCGCGTTGAGTCGTGCACCTCAGGATTTGAAATAAAGTTCCTCGTTTATTCAATAGAACTCCCATGGCGCAGTTCATCAATTTAAACCAAGTAATTGTTTCTCTTTAGTGTGTATTCAAAGCTTGATGCTAAACATCCGTCCAACCGCCAGAAACCCTCCACTATCAACAACAAAGACAGAGCTGTGCATCAGCTGGGTTTTTTTTTTTTTGCAAGTGCTTTACATTCGTTTCCTCTTACACTATTGCATATACAAATATCTGGACTGATAGCCTGGGTAGGATAGTATCCGGTCCAGAGTTGATAATAAACGTACAAGTCAATGCACCATTTTACTTATAGGTATACAATTACATATCTTAACAAAAAAACAAACGAACAATGTTTTTTACAAAGTGCACCCGAATAATTATAGCAGATACGTCAAAGGTCCTGATTTGCAAGAAAAAATGTTTACTACACTGTTTACAATTACGTGTGGTTTTGGCCTCTAAAGGTAGAATAGTTTATACTTTAGTTTCATTGAATTCAATGACTTTTTCACCGTAATCATTAATACAATTAGAGAATTCAGATTGCCTTTCAGCGCGTCTTGTACTGCGTGTCTGAAAACAAAACATGTTACGAGAAATAGGAAAGTTAGTGCACATAATGCTAATAACTGAAATGTAAATCTTATGTTTACACAGAACAGTAAGCGATTACCCCGCACGTGTGCCAAGTCACCGCCATTGACGGAGAGAGAGTCTGCGCAGCCGCTGCGCTGACGTCGTCCGCCAGCAGATGTGTCGTTCCCATACCGGCGCATGGCCTCACACCACAGTTTGTGTGACGTAGCATAACCGTGCATGCCCATCCTGATGTCGGACCCATCTATTGTCATGTCGTGGCTCACATAGCAGCCATGTACACGGCATAGTTCTTATAAGTGTAGGGCCGCTTGGCCGTGCTCAAGCACTCTGCCCCCATGGCTTGACCAAAAAAGAAGCCACTTACCTGAGCGCTGAATATTTAAAGCGCAGCCATCCATGGCGATCACATCCCGGGTACGTGGTTCATGAAAGAGCTGCAAAGCGGTGCAGACGAGACTACCCGAATGGTGCTCGCAGCGAACGCGGAAAAAAGGCCGACTATGCGAAGTTAGCCCGCTGTTGCGCAATGAGAGCACGAGTTAAGAAAGCATCAGCCAAGCAAAGACTAGCATTGCCAACAACTCCACGTTTGAGCTCTTAAAATAGACCAGCTTCACTCTTTTTCAAGCCAATACTGGAACGCTTTACCCCCACCCCCACCCCCCGAAAAAAAGCCGCATATTTTGCTTCTGTGTTCACATAGTTGTGGCGTGGACAGGGATAGCAGGTAGCATGTCCAGGATGAACCTCTGTACATTTCTAGCGGTGAACAGAGCGTCGACCGTCAATAAAATGATCCCCAGCGAGGAACACAGGCATTTGCACCAGCAGCGTCGAAGTTTCAGCTTTATCACTGGTGACCACATTCGTTCGATAATTAACTCAACTGTCTTTGCGTTGTCTTTGCGCGCCGAAGGCCAACAGATGATCCTAAAACAATCTATAACGCTGCCAGACATTCTGGTGCGGATTTTCCTAACATGATTGCACTAGGCTACACGTGTTAAGCTATGTTCACACTACGGTCGTAACGTGCGTAACAGCTCGTTCGGCGTATCGAACGCAACGGCTATAAAAAGCGTTACCGCAGTTATTCCGATACCTTTGTTCACATTTACAGCTACGTACATTACGATTTTTACGATAGGCCAATCATATTTGTCGCTGTAGAATCGACGTCACTAGCGGTCCAATATGGCTCCCATCAACACGCGAGCGCTGGCCGAGTTGGAAGAGATTCACGCTCAAAATGAGCTTATAGTCGTGTATTCAATCGCCCGAAGACGGCGATTGAATACACGCAGACGGCACTTTTCACTTCCCAGACGGCACTTTTCACTTCCCAGAAATGTCCCACGACTAAACCACACCAAATGAAGACAGCACGGTAAGCAGCGCGGAACAACTTTTTACGCACGTTGCGAGCAAACAAAGCCAACCCAATCGTCACCGCGGAATGGCGAAGCAGCACTTCCCGCGCCGGCAGCTACCGCCATCGCCTCCGCGATGCTGCTGCAGCCGGGAGGACGGAAGTCCCGTCAGGTCTCGTGACCGGTTGTTTAAAACCGAAAGCTGATCGGTCATTGGCTGTGTCGTAACGGTCGTAGTATCGCAGTCTTAAAAGTTGCCTAGCCTTTAACACTCTCACCCACGATTTATACGTTCGTTGCGAACGTTGGTACCTTTACGTTCACAGTCTGAACTGGACGCATACGCTTGTTGTGCTTCCATTAACTCTCCATTAACTCTTATCCCTAACTGTTCCCATTCTAGGCTTCTGAAAACCTCCTGTAAGCACGCGGTAAATAGCATTGGGGAGATTGTGTTCCCCTGCCGTACACCCTTCTTCATTGGTATCCTGTTGCTTTCTTTATGAAGCACTATGGTAGCAGTTGATCCCCTGTAGATTTCTCCCAGGATGTTTATATATACTTCATCGACACCCTGATTCCGCAGTGTCTGCATGACGGCTGATATTTCTTCTGAATCAAACGCCTTCTCGTAATCTATGAAGGCTATGTATAGTAGTTGGTTATATTCTGAGCATTTCTCTATTACCTGATTGATAGTATGAATGTGGTCGATTGTTGAGTAGCCTGTTCGAAATCCTTCTTGTTCCTTTGGTTGATTGAATTCTAAAGATTTCTTTACTCTGTTAGCAATAACCTTTGTAAATAGCTTGCATACTGCAGAGAGCAAGCTAATCGGCCTGTAATTCAAGTCCTTGTCATCTCCTTCGTTATGTATTAAGATGATGTTAGCGTTCTTCCAAGGCTCTGGTACTGTTCCCGTCAGGATACACCTCGTAAACAGTGTGGCTAGTTTTTCTAACACAATCTATCCTCCATCTTTCAGCAGATCTGAAGTTACCTGATCCTCACCAGCAGCTTTGCCTCTTTTCATGCTCTCCAAAGCTTTTCTGACTTCTTCTATCATTACTGGTGGGGTGTCATATGGGTTACTGCTAGTTCTTATAGTAGTAAAGTCGTGGTTGTCCCGGCTACTGTACAGATCTTTGTAAAACTCCTCCGCTATTTTAACTATCCTATCCATATTGGTAGTTATTTTGTCTTCTTTGTCCCTTAGTGCATACATCCGATATTTGCCTATCCTAAGTTTCCTCTTCACTGCTTTGACGCTTCCTCCGTTTTTCAGAGCGTGTTCAATTCTCTCCATGTTATACCTTCTTACATCGGATACCTTACGCCTATTAATCAACTTCGAAACCTCTGCCAGTTCTATTTTGTCTGTTGTACTTGAGACTTTCATGATTTGACGCTTCTTAATGAGATTCTTCGTTTTCTGGGTAAGCTTGCCAGTGTCCTATCTAACAACCCTGCCTCCAACTTCCACTGCACACTCCGTAATGATACTCGTCAGATTATAATTCATTGTATCTATGCTAAGTTTGGTTTTCTCACTAAGAGCCGAGTACCTGTTCTAAAGCGAGACTCTGAATTCCTGTACTTTCCCTCTCAGTGCTAGCTGATTGATTGGCTTCTTGCGTATCAGTTTCTGTCGTTCCTTCTTCAAGTCTAGGCGAATTTGAGACCGTACCATTCTATGGTCACTGCATCGTACCTTGCCAACCACTTTCACATCCTGCACGATGCAGGGTGTGCACTCATTATAAAGTATATTTCGTTCTTATTTTCGCCATTAGGGCTCCTCCATGTCCACTTGCGGTTTCATCGTTTTCGGTAGAAGTTATTCAAAATCCGTAAATTATTGAGTTCTGCGAATTGTAATAGTAGCTCTCCTCTGGCGTTTCTAGAACCGATGCCATAATCTCCTACTGCCTGGTCTCCAGCCTGCTTCTTCCCTAGCTTTGCATTAAAATAATAATATATTTGGTTACTACTTATCAAAAGGGTCAGCTGCATGCACAGCCATCGTCTTTTGTCCCAAAGAGAGTTTTCATGCATACTTCATCCAACCACGCCTTCTCGTTATCATTACGTCGAGCACTTCTTAGTGTTACATATATTTGGACTTTACCACATAGGCACCTTAGTTGAGTGTTCTATAGGTTGAAACGTTCAATGTCCTGGTAAATTTCGCCACAGATTCCGGTGTTACTGCTCCACTAAGCGAAATACTTTTAGTAGTAACAACAAACTTTCTATATGCTCATTATGTACATCAGCCAAGAAAAGTGCTTAACGTTCGAGCAAAGACCAGCTCGCACGACTGCCTTTTGTGGGTAAAAAAGGGGGGCGCTATGATATTGTGGGTAGAGCTTACAATATATGTTATATTGCATCCGAGTATATATTGGAACGCCTAGAACATTGCTTGCGCGATATTTCGTCATGAACCTCTGCAAAAAAGTAATTATTACCAACCTACTAAAGAGGGAAAAAAGCATTTACTTCATGTGACTACTCAAACGTTTCATCTTCAAAGCTTTTCAAATTCGTGTATAGTTTACCGAAGGATATATTACATACCTTCTTGCAAAACGATGATCTATCATCGCGATTTAAAATGCAGATGAACAAAGTTAAAAAACGCTACCTTATTTATATCAGCCACATAGTCCATCTTCGGAACAGTTTTCCCACCTCTCCTCGTTATTCGCGTGTCAGGTTTTGTGTAGTTGTAGTGAAGTTTTTTTCAGAGCTATACTCATCATAGTCTGTCACATAGTCGATTTCAACCGGCACTGATACTAACGAAGGAAGTACCGTGAAAAGCAACAACAGGCGCATGGCTTTTGTGCTCACTGGGAAAGAAATACAGCATATGTACTCACATTTTAAATACACTCTCGTGGAGTTATATTTTATTCATAGGCGCTGTTCTTCTTGAAATTAACTTCGGGTTGTCATTTGGCATCATATTTACCTGCATTTTTGCATTATTTTTTATATGAAACTTTATTTCGCATTTGTATTGTTAGACGCGTGGCTGAAGGTTACAAAAGGACAAGCCTCGCAGCGTATAGGTGCCAAGGCAAGGAGCAAAAGAAATGTTAAGAACTACAATGATGCCTTTTCAGACAAATATGGTTCAAATAGTCATATTTTCCCTCGAGTGATAGCCTGTTTGCCTTATGCTAACCTCATCAAAAAAGATAAGGAAGCGCGATGTGCATACTTTTGAGACACATACCCCTACCTCCGGAAATCAGAGCATTTTATATGCGAATCATTTCTTTGCGTACTACAGACACTCTTAGCGTGTCTATTTACATATATACTTCCTTTATTTATCTATTCAGCCACCTACGTCTTGGTGCTTTCGTGATCACCTCCTTTAACTTAGGTAAACCAAAAATAGTAGAGAAAGATAGGATAATCTGACAAGTATAACTAGCTGTTGATTACTCGAATAATGTGACAATCCGATCTCGTACGTAGTCAAATACCTTTTACCAGACACGTGTAGTACATACCTGTATACTAAGTGAGCGTATGTTCCACAAGTGTGCGGGCATGTTAAACAGGTGATTGACAGTTTATATCTACCCAGGAACGGCGAGAACAAACATTAATATTATTGTTATTATCATTATTATTATACTATTATTATTATTATTATTATTATTATTATTATTATTATTATTATTATTATTATTATTATTATTATTATTATTATTATTGTTATTATTATTAAAATGCAGGTGTCACCTGGGGTTTAACCCAATTGTATACTAAAGCTTTATCAACTGAAGTTGTGTTATGTAGCAATGGCCAGGACTACCATCCTCACGATCGCAAGTGCTACGTATCAGCTTACCACTTCTGATGTTGCTAACACCGAAGTTACTGTTGACATTGTTACGCAACTGGAAACGACTGGTAATGTATACTACATGCGACTGCTCAACATATATCTCTTCATACAACGCTTTTACATATATTTCGCAATCTTGCATAGTGTTTCGCTCAATAAAACAAGTACAAGGCCCTCACCTCCCCTCTGCATGCTTCGCATAACATCGATTCCCATGGTACGTGAGATCTGGCTAGTTTTTTATATTGCTGAATCCCGTAAATTCTTGCGTGGTGCCAAAATGACAGTCGAGTATTGGCGATGACGGGAAGTGCTGTCAAGCCACGCCGTACAGCGCAACCCTAAATCACTATAGAAAACACATACTGTTCCCAATTAAGCGACATGGCTGTGCTGTTACGAGTTGCTGCTGCTGGGCACGCGCGATGAGTACATACTTTTGTGTATATATGAGTGGTGCCGAACCCGCAAAACAGCAACATAGAGCTGTGTGCGCAGCACCCAATGTCTTGAAAGAAAATTGGTTACACCAACGGCGTTTGTTATAAAACTCTTTATGTGCAATAAATGTTTCGCTATGTCAAGCGACGCAAAGCCATATTTTCGCACGTCGTCACTTTGTATGGTCGGTCAGGTGTCGCACCAGCGCCTAAATTGCCCCCCAACGATTATTATTCTGCAGAGAACCTCATTTCTGTTGCTTGCGACATAATACATTTCATATCGTTATTTGTGCTCTTGTACGTAAAGTACGCAAATGCACGTTCTCGCAGACCAGAGCTCAGAGTCAAACCACTGAAAAGCTTGAACTGTGTTACTTTAGACGAATGTCCTTCATTTTTTTAATTGCATTTTAGTTTTATTCCGTGACTTCACCTTCACCATCGAAATATATTTGCTAAAGTGCGTAAAGATGTGTTGCGGCTCGGTTGTAGGCCTAAGCTGTACTTTCTCCGAAAAGCATCTGTCCATTTTTCACATATCTTCTTTACGTCCTTGTTGCCTGCAAGTTTAAAAGAAAAGAATATTTTGAGATAAAGTGCTTTATTAATTTTATGACCATGGCAACGTCGCCTACTGGTACGTTAACAATGCTGGACCTCTCACTTCATTGAACAATATAAATACACTCAAACAAACGAAAAATAGTTTGCCGAGCATAGACCATAACTGTACCACAGAGCAGCGACTAGCCTATTGGCAGTGATATCAGTCATCCGTTGGCATATATGAAAGGATCGTATCAAGAACCGAGCTAGAAATTGCGTGCCTACTTATTTCGGCCATTTATTTCTGCATTTATTGTAACTTTCCAGAAAGCTTTATACACGTTCTGTGTGAACGCAGGTGATACGCATCGACTAGGTAGCCTTTGAAGGTGGCAATACATCTTCCATGAAACTCGTGCACGACGGACCACCTAAGTGTTGTTGGCTTTCTTGTGGGCCTCGAGTCAGAGTGAAACTTTACAAGCAGTGCAATCTATGTGCGTGGGTCAATGTGCCTCTGTACTCAATTCGTCGCACACCAACAGCGCCATGAGGTCATTGTCTATCGGACAAAGCTAATGATATAACAGGAAGCAATTTGGAGAAACAACCACTATTGTGACATTTCTTTTCACGTAGTAATACTGCAAAAAGCTATTTTTCGAAATATTGAGCCTATGCAGTTGAACGTTACAAGTCCACATAACTATTGCATTTGATAAATATTACACAATCCAGTCCATTGCATTGTACGTATTGAGATATAAATCATTTAGAATGCTTCGTTGTACTGCAGCCAAGAGTGGTCATTTCTTACCTCAGGCACGTTGGACAGTGATTTCGTCCTAAAGTTTGGACGAAGCTTGACAGTTGTCTAGCTATTACTCTTACAATGCATCAGCCTCCACCTCCGTTTCAGCATATGTACAATTAGCATATCTCGTTTGAAATCGGCCTTCTCTCCCGCATGGCTTGATATTTGTTATTGTTACAACAAAACTCTATCGCGTGGTTGTACTTTTTTTCGTACTGTTAATTAGGTAACCTCTACAGGTGTTAGCATGGGCTGCACAACCTGTAATACAGGTTTTGTGTTGTGCATATAGTTTCACTTCAGACGAGACCTTGGACCGGCAAAGGGTGGAGCCATTTTCAAGCAACCCATAAAAAGTATTGCTTTATCTTTCACAGAAAAATTAACCCATAAAATTATAAGCTTAACACTCACGGAAATAAGAGAGAGAGTGGGGAAAATACGCGAAACTGGAAGAAATAGTTCAGGTAAGCTCACAACAACGCTACTGCAACCGGCTTCACAAGAATAATGAGACTTCTGTTGAATCTTCCAAAGAAAAAAATGGCCCCGTATCTGCATGCCAATCTGCAAAAGTCGTCGAAAGACGATAGTCTTTTGTCTTCAGAGAGTGAACAAAACGTTTATTTGATGTTCTGCGCAAAAACATTGGTGAATGAATATTCTGGAGGCACTGCGTTAGAGTGCCTCGAGCGTGCAGTGGAGGAGAACGAGTGCATCAAGTCACGTCACACGTGAGACATGAGCGCTATTGGGTTGTTATGTTGGAAAACGAAGTGTACCGCTCTGAGACGGGCGTTCGCGTCCGTCTCAGAGGTGATAAGGTGTAGAACGCAAGACGACGGGTAGGTGCCACTGCCGCGTTGTCTTAGCAAAATGTTGAAAACACATGCCTTTTCGTGCAAGCGTTGCATGCTCAGCGCAGCCACAGCAGAAACCCTGGAACCCAGTGGTACCTGCTGCCGTTTGCTTCACCCGCACCGACCAAGGGCCTGCTGGCAGCCTCCGTGCAACGTACGTGGGCAAGGACGTCACCGGACTGCCCTGCCTAGACACTTCAGTCAGCGGGGTCTCAGAGTTTCAGCCTTCTCGTCTGCCCCAGGCGTACTCGTGCCGCCGACTCAACGCTTCCGCAATTGCTATGCCGCCCCGCCGCCGCAAGCATCGCAACAACCGGTGACTGTTTCTTCCTTTGGAACTCTCAACTGAAGTTTCATTAAACTTGTGATACCGGTTGAAGTAGCATTGTCTTGAGCTTACTTGCACTATTTCTTCCAGTTGCTTATATTTTTTAAAGACGATAGTCTTTCTTGGGGACCTTCGACGCAAAAAATTTTGCTCTGTCTGCCTGTCGGTACATTTGTCTGTTTGTCCACTTTTACCGGCATCGGGTACTTGAAACGGTTGACCCCATCCACAGCGACCACCAATGTTACTCAAGGTTCTCAATTAGGTGCTCAATTAAAAAGCAATTATTGCGCATGCCTGGGGCACCATAACAACACGCATATATTTTGCATATCCATCTCTTACTAGAAAATGCATACATAAGTAATTTTAAGGACCGTAGCGCTTATCACGCTGCGCTTACCATGCAACGCTTGCACGGAACGGGGAATGTTTCCAACGCTTTGCTAAGACGAGATGGTGGTGGCACCTACCCGTCGCCTCGCGTTCTGCACCTTATCACTTCTGAGACGGGTGCACACGGCCACGCGCTTTGTTTTCTAAAGGCAACTGCCAGATGGCGCTAAATGTCTCACGTGTGACGTGACTTGATGCGCTCGTTTGCCTTCGCTGCACGCTCAAGGCACTTTAACGCAGTGCCTCCGGAATACCATTCACCGAGTTTCTTGCGCAGAACATCAAATAAATGTTTTCTTCACTCTCTTCACTCGCAAGACTATCGTCTTTCGACGACATTTGCAGATTACATGCAGATACGCGGCCAAATGTTTTCCTTTTTTCTCTTTTCCCGCGTGCGATAAATACATATTTTGTGTGGGTTGTTTGAAAATGGCTCCTCCTTTTCCCGGTCTGAGGCCTCCAATCTGAGGCTCGGTATTGGGACTAGCTTCTGACTGGCTGGCTAAGGGCATGCAGAAAACTTCCTATTTGGTACAATTCAAAAACGTGTGTCACAGCGCGATAATAAAAAGCGACGCCCTCAGCGTCACACATCTGTGACACATAGAACAGTAACACATGGTACTCGCGGAATGATATGACTTGGTTTTCAAGAGATCCCATAGTAGTGTAAAATAGAAACTTTTCATGTCTGAAAATTTTTGCAAAATGTAATAATGAATCCTCACGGTAGGACAGTAATGAACGGCCTGGGCTGAATATGCCCATAAGATAACGTCAATAGAGATTTAGTTGTTGCTTCGAGGAGTAGTAACTTGAACAATTTTCTCTGAATTAGAATAAAATACCTTGTGTTTCTATTGAAGATTGAATGCATTGGATGTGGTTCATAAGATATTGAAGGGATAATTCAAACAGCTGCATGCACACTTTTTTGTAAGCAAGCTTTTTTCAGCTCATTGTCTCTATGTCGAGCGATGTTTAAAAAAATCACTGCATTTGAAGCTGCTTGAAGGTAATTGTGGGGCGAAGCTTCCGGAGAAGATTATTGTGAATAAAGTTGAGATAGTACTGAGACTGACTGTGGCTGCGATACTTATATATTTTTTATTCAAAGATATAGTGCTGAGACTGATTGTGATACAGCGGTGATTCTTCTTTATAGCAGATATGAGGTCCGGGTTCCCTGTTACGTTTTGACTTTTTAATCACAGCTTCATTAGCTATCGTTTCTGTTGTGGAATTTGCTTGTCGGTATTGCCGCCTTGAATCCGCTTCAAGTTGTCTCAATTGCGCATCAGATTGGCGTTTTCCCGCTTAGCCTTTGCTTCCTTAGCCCTAGTCTGTGGTGTATAACTTTGTTGTCGCCGTCGCCGCTTTGCATCCGCTGTCTTCTCTTTTGTCTCCGCGGTAGCTTCACGTCAACGGCGACGCTAATACTAAGCAGGTCGTGCTTTCCTGCGTTCGTCTTCGTCCATATGAGAGAAGAAAGGTGTGATATGAAACGTGGTTATATATATATATATATATATATATATATATATATATATATATATATATATATATATATATATATATAGTGGTAACAGCAGTGCCATCACAACTACCGTTAACGACAGCGCCCTCTGTTGCTTATAAGTTGAATTTTACATGGAAAATGGCTGAGAAATGTCAGACAGATGAAGACGTGTTACGGACAGACGGGAGGCGGCGGACATCGTGAGGTCTTAAGGAGCTTCGCCCCTAAAACACGAAGATAGGCGCTCTCGACATCGGTCGGCTGTTATGAGTTGTACCTAGTAGTGTTATATTTGTACCTAGTAGCATAGAACACGCAGATATCTTTTTTTTTAAACTAACGCTGAGACAACTACATCGCTTCACTCTGAATGCGAAGTATATTTTTTTCCGAACGACTTAGCTGTACCACACAGTAAATAGCCACATGTCTACATCTTCCCATCAGGCAACCTAATTTTTTAGCCATGTGGTGCGTTCGCACAAATACAAAATAGAATATTCTCATCATTCGTGTATTTGGCTGCTATGCAGTGTAGCCCTGAGCTTCTCGAGAACACGAGTATGACTCGAGCTTGCAATTACCTGGTAAATAATTGTAGCAAGACAGTGCAGAGCACGCGAAAGCACCGCAGAGAGAAACGGCCGCAAGAAGACGCATGACGCCACAAACGCATGTGCGTCTTTACGATGGTTTTCAAAGCTGCAGCCCGTGTGAACTCCAGCGCGTTCTGCGCAGCCTTTGCCACTTGAACATCACACTTTCCGTAGGTCATGTTTTTGCTGCTCTCGGCAAGTTCATTTGCTCCTTTTATTGCATGAAAATTTTCATTTTGAAATACAATAAGGGTGCGCACTCTGAAATCTCGTGTCACTTGTTTCGCCCCTGTCGATTGTTACAGATATATGTAGGACACTTCAGTGTTATTTACAATGTACGACTCAAGATTCTTCTACACGGACGAATTCATTAAGACGTAGTCTCCATAACAAGCACAATAGTAACATTTCCCGCTGAAATATCACGACGGCGCTCGCTTCATGGCGGATACGAGTGTGTGAGTGATATGTCATAGACACGCTGTAACTAAATGCAGGGCATCGTAGTCGCGTGATGCCATAACTATTAGTTTTGGTTGCGTGTGAGCAAGTCTGTGTTCGTCCGCTGGCCCACGATAACGCGAGACTACTTCACCTTGACAAGATCAAAGGTGGTGGATGGGATTAATCCTTGCCCTAAGCATCTGACAATTAAACTAATTGACACGCAAACTTCGGTTAGAGCTTATTCGTTTCGAGACAGCCCCGTATGAACTTGTAACTGTGATAGTGCCACTTTACTACTGAGCATTTAATGTGGTTGACGCGTTTTGCATAATATAAAAAAGCTGGTCAACTTGCCAAGGCCATCAAAGACTGGAGACAATGGTAAAGGCAAGAGTCTCGACTTGGCGAGAGCCACGCCGCACTTCTGGAGTGAACGGACACAACATACGTGGTCGGTACAAACCAAAGAACAACATACATTTATTTATTTAACTAATTTAGAACGACGATATCGTCCGCCGAATCAATACGTCAATCGTTATCAACACGCTAGGACATCCGTACAAAATATTACCATACACTCCAAGAGAAACGCAATAACACGACGAACACACAACAACTTGACAAACACAATAACACACCCAAGGTGGCGTCGCCAACACTTGACTTACCACGGGGGCCCCGACGAGCAGCCCACAGTGCCACGCACCGGGGACTCACGCTAGAGACAACCGTTTGCAACACCCGCCATGCGCAGAAGAGACTCGCTCAACTCCCGCCCGCCATAAAGGCTTGCCTTCCGCCAGGAGTCACAGCCGGCACTACACCACAATGACGATGATAGTGGTGATCAACCCACCACTATCACCAGGCTCGTTATTCCGCCCCTCCCAATTTTTCGCTGTGGCATACTAGCGCAGAATGACAATAGAAAAGATCTGCCTTTCGGCACTAAATGCAGATGATGGTGGTTCCTCTCCGAAAAAATTGTTGTCTACGCCTGTGGCTGGAGTGTCATAGCAGTGTCAAGCGTCATAGCATTGTTCATGTCGTAAGAATCATCCCTGTCCTAATTATTGTGGGGCCAATGAGCTTAATCTTGATTATTACAGTTTTTATTAGGATGACCCTCATCAGCTGTACGTAAATTTAAAGTGTCTTAATAAGCATCAGGTATTTCAACACAGTTATAATTTGTAGTAGCTTAATTCGCATGCGATTAGTTAGCTAAGTTTTCTGTCTTATTATTTCTTGCGTCATCGAAAGTTGCAGGGTTCTGATAAGCTCACTTCATCATGACATGGCTTAACTATTATGGTAAAGTTTGAGATTGGGCTATTGGGTATTTTATTACTAAATTGCTTATCACAATAATTTACACAACTAACACAATAGACGAGAACCAGCGCAGCCTTTCAAAAGATTTAATAATAAAACGACGCATATATATTTCTCAAGGTGTACTATATACATAGTGTGTGTGTGTGTGTGTGTGTGTGTGTGTGTGTGTGTACGCCAGCACGCACATTCCCTTTTGTTGTTGTTTTCCTCTGCACATGGCTCGTACCCAATGGAGAGCAATGGTTGATTATAACGTGAATTTTCCAGATACTTTCCGCGTTGCTCCATTCTTAGGAATGCTAGTTAGTTAATTATAATTTCTTTTTTTCTTTGTATGGTTCATAGAAAGCCAGTGTGTTCCATCCGTGCACGAGATAAATCAAGAAAGTTTAAGAAGAAGCGGAGGTCATAATGACAGAGCCTGAGAGTGTCATGATGACTAGCCTCATGGATGTGGCATGTCAGTTTCTCGTTATTGTGGCGTATTATAACAGTAAACTGGTACTTCAACTTTTCAACTGTACCAGACTGTCGAAAGCCACTAACGGAAGGGGATTACGAGGCCAAGTCTGGTGCAACTTGAAACTCAGCTGGTGTCACCAGACCACTACCACGCTTATTTTTTATCAGCAAGTAAATCATATTCACCCTTGTTCAACTGTAGCATTGCACTTCAGGCCAAGTGGTCTAGGGCAAATTTTCAGCTAATTAGGGATCAGGCTACTTTTGCGGCATGTTCAGAGCTTGTAATGAGGGCATATATTCGCCAGTTTCTTCCGCTCAATTATGTGTACTTCTTCTACATATGAGAGAACATTAGTTCTGCACGTGGAGTGATGCTTCACAAATACGTTATTTTCGTGTGAAAAGGCAAATGTAATAACGCATCTCACACTGCAAAGCACATTTCACTGAAAATGCCGAGTGCATAGGCTCTACTCTTCGTTGATAACAGATCGGACTGTTTCCTTTGTCCTTCATTTTTTCTCGGTGATCATAGTTAGGTAAATAAACCAATTGCGTCTGAGCTTATTTAGCACGGGACGCCCCTACGTACTCTCTCATGCTATGCGATATCGAGAACAATACATTTACATAACAAAAATTTAAGAAACATACTGATGAGGACTTTTAATAACAATCTCACTAACTTACCACTGCACCGTCTCATGCACTTCTCGCAGCTTTGAAATCTGTTCGCATTCCCATTACATCCACTGTAAATAAATCCACGGCAACGATCGTGCGAAGCATCGTAATACCATGATGGACGGAAACCTTGACAAACTCCAGCTTTTGCCTTCAAGCTGCAGACTTCCCGATTTTTGTGACGACCTGTGAACGATGACAAAAGAGAAAACACACTTTCTAAAACTTCGTTTGGTTTCAGACTGTGCTTGTTCTTCTATGACTGTCACTTCACCTTGCAACTACCTAGCAGTGCTGCAAAAGCTACGAGAAGTACATCGGTAGTATGCTTGCGCACCTCATTACATATTTGAATCATCGCAGTACCCAATATTCGTCCGTAGGGCAACGCATTCACCTGCGCAGCAGTTCGCATTGTTGAGGATGTTCATAATGATGCCGTACAATATACAAAGGCAGCTTCCCACCAGTGGTGCCATGACTGAAGGAAAGGCATACTTTTTAAAACCTTCTTGAGTTTCCTTTAGTTTTATCGTCCTTTAGTTTTCTTTTCTTCTCATGGTCTTTAAATAACTTGTGTTGTGCATGTTTATTTCTATTCATTTCCTCACCTCTACTTAATTCTTCTTTATTTTTATTTTTATTGTTCTTTCTTTGTCTTGCTCTATTTACTCTCCTTATAATTATTGCTCGTTTATGCTTTCCTTTTGATCTGCTTTTTTCTTGTTTTCTCTTGATTTCAGTCTCTCTTTCTTTCGATCGTCCTCTTTTTATCTTTTTACTTTACGCCTTTTTGTTATTCTGCATATGCTATCTTTTACTTTTTCACTCCCTCTTTTCCTCGTCTTCGACCTCACATCTTTCGTCTTGGCTCTCACTTTCTCGTCCCGCCCCGTTGCTACACTATACTACACGATACTATTCAAACGGCTCCGGTGTTAAAATGTCTCTTCTTTGCAATCTGCGGGCATTTGAACCCCTGACCCTAGCATTTCCAATATCTTCACGATTGTAAGATTCTTAGCTTTTTCAAGACACTTCGACAGGCATGCAGCCACAGGGATTACAATGGTCGTGGGGTGATCGGCTCCAACGTTCCGAGAAACTACCCCACCATATACAGGCTAGCTCGAAAGCCCTAAATTCACGCCATCACACTGTAAAATAAACGGCATGATGTCAGAAGCTTTCCGTTACTCCAAACCCACTCCTACAATTGCTTAAAACATGCAAATATGAACGTTGTTCAAATTTGCATGTTGCATGTGACAAACTTAGGAATAATTGCACTACCCTTGGGCCTTCAACAAGACCCTGAACTTGAAGTACAAGGGACTCTTTCTTTTTTTCATGTTGTGGCCCATTTAAATACTGCTTCGAATGTGTACGGAGGTTATGTGGCTATTTTTGTGAACAGAGACTGCGTTCCAAAACTTAGATCAAACGCCCTCGAGCATGGCGGACACATGGTGGTTGCCATGCTACACGAAAACCCGCAAACCGCAAACAAATTATTGCGTTCATGTAGCTAGCGTGACATTGCGGTGTTTATGTAACTTAGAATCATAGCATACACACCTAGATGATTCTTCACACGCGGCCTATCATGTCAACTGATATATGCATCTTAATATATAGCGATTGCGAATGAATAATAAAGAGTTGCGTGGTGTACGGAGAGGTTTTAATTACTCCTTGGTTCTGTGGCTCTTTGGAGTCATGCGGCAGTATATGTCTGCGAGTACAACAATCAGCGAAGAGTGGTGAAGTTACCGATCGCTGAAGCAATGAGCCTGCGCCAACCACTCGAGTTTTTGCCCACGAGCATGAAGCCCGCCATTCATCGGAAGCAGTGGCACCACCTTTTGAACCATTATTTTCCTGGCACTGGGGAGTAACGCGCGGCCGCCAACTTGCACGCCGTATAGCCCTGCTGTTGGACTACATCAAGGTGGAATGCCAGCTCTTGTAACATAGAGCAATATATAAAAAGTTAAGAGAGGAGTCCCCTCATAGGCCCCAACAGCTGATTTCGGTTCGCAACTCAAGAAACAGGCGTACGGAAACTTTGCAGCCACAGAGCAGGGGGCCGCAGAATTTTCTGAAAGCCATTTCTTACCGATCACAAGAATTACGCATCCTCCAAGACCACTTCTGTGTGTGTGCTCGTCTCTGAGGCAATACTTTATTTTTTATTTTTTTTGACAAGTAGTGAACTTGCATCGATTATCTTCATGTAAAGTGCACCACCAGAGTGGCAAGAAAAAGAGGCCATTGTGTGTCTTCGCACAAGTTTTCAATAAAACAGGAGAACTGTCTTGGAAAAGCGAAAACTTCTATTTTGAAGTCATACTATTGGTGAGCACATGCCCACTTTCCTTCTCAATGTTTGATTAACGCGGGTAAGAGGAAATAGGTTCATTGCACTAAAAGACGCGGCAAGGCAGCTGTAATTTCATGAGTTTAAATTTACAGAATAGATAAACATATAGACGGCATTACAAAAAGACCCGCAGCAAAGTAAAACTGCACTGAATGCTCAAACCTAGACATACAGTGGGCAACTCAACACTTCAGTTGTTGCCGCAACACTCGACCTCGGACGGCATGATGGCTACGTTGTCGTTCCCACCTTTGCACAAATTTTCATCTATCTGTTTTACATCGCTATTTCGCAAAAGAAAAACAATCACAAGCAATCACCACAGCTAAAACAAAACAATTTTGGGTACCACGCAAGCTGTTAACGAGGCAGCAGTGTTTATTCAGAAAATTACGCCGTAGCTTTAGCTAACAAACATTTGTCTTGAATCACCACTTCTCTCTTATTGCACTCGTTACAACAGTTTGAAGCAATTTTCGAACGCCAGAGGTAACGATACTAAGCATAACTGCACCTTATCTTACGCATACAATAAATTCGAGTACATGTAATACCAGTACAAAGAAAAACTAACAATGCCAGCGGCAGCTCACTTTCTCGAGCCGAGAAACTATTTTCTCGCCACGGTACTGCACAGCAGTTTAAACATTGCTTTTTTGTGTGCGAAATTAGGAAATTTACGAGAATAATACGAGAAGTGAACCGCACAATAACGCTATCTACGCCGAAACAGCACAATGTGACAACTGGTAGTTTATTACTTCAATGCAGAATGCAATACGCACTTTACGAAGTTACGACGGCCTTCGTGCCAATCAGCAGACAAGGAGCGAGGCAGATGATGCGAGCGAAGGCCATGACGCATGCCGGCAACGTTATTGCACATCTTTTAACGTGTCTCCCTGCTGGTGTCTGTACTTTTCACTGCTTTGAATGCTCATCAACACGGAGAGTGACAACATTGCCGTCATGTGGACGCCATGCGCACTTATCTCGCATCTGATTCATGCCAGGTCCTGCCCGACAATATCAAACTGTTCAATTGTAGGTGACTGATTGATTGATTGATTGATTGATTGATATGTGTAGTTTAACGTCCCAAAACCACCATATCATTATGAGAGACGCCGTAGTGGAGGGCTCCGGAAAGTTCGACCACCCGGGGTTCTTTAACGTGCACCCAAATCTGAGCACACGGGCCTACATTTCCGCCTCCATCGGAAATGCAGCCGCCGCAGCCGGGATTTCAGCCCGCTACCTGCGGGTCAGTAGCCGAGTACCTTAGCCACTAGACCACCACGGCGGGGCTACATACAGATTCTAAGCCTCAATGCGTGATGGTAAAAGCCGCAATTGCAGTCACAAAGACACATCGATGTATAAAGCACTAGAAAAGGTACTGCAGTAGATAACCAGTACGCGCGTTTCCTTAAATACAGTAAGTGATGCTAAGGTTGGCGTGAAGCTGCGCAGCTCTGTCGTATTTCGCCGGAGTAACCACTCTTGCGTTTTTATGTTACTCTATCCTTGTACTATACCAGCGCCTCATCTATTTTTTAAACTCTAGCCGGATGCACCCAATCCAGCCGTTCACCACCCTGTTGTTTAGCCCTTTTCTGCTATCGCCCACCGCCTAGCCCTTGCTGCTTTGCGATTATGGTCAAGAGAACCGCCTTTGTGGTGCCTTACGACGAAAGTCATATACAGTAATTTTTGGTTCAATCAACAGACCCGTGAGGCGGCGTCTTGCATTCCTCATATTTACAGTGTTGGCGGTCACGCTGGCTCTGTAATATATGCGGTGTTTTGAGATACCATGTGGCCGCTCGTGGCGCTATGCGGGCAAACAATAGGGAAGCGTCGATGCTGCGCATGCGCTGACTTAAGAGTGCTTTGAGGAGGTGGCATTGCTTTGACCCACAAAGGACCACCAAAAAATCATCCAACAAACGTACGATATTGGAAAGGAAAACACATCTGTCGCATCTCTCTGGCCAAGCCTTCAGACGCACGCTTGACGCAAGCAGTCCCACCCTACATGTGGCATCGCATCACGACCATTCTCAGAACTAAAGTGAACAGACGGCTTCCGTTGGGCAACACCTGTCTGCACTGCCAATGAAAAAACTGTTATGCTAAATTGTATATGTATGAGCTGTGGACTTGCTACGCTTGGAGACTTAGACATTCCGTGAGCTTTGTTATTACGCTCCTTTAGGCGAGAAGGAGTAGCTGGCGCTCTATTGGCGCACCGACACCTCATCACATCACATCAATAAAAAAAAGAACTATAGAAGGCGTTGGTACTACACTTCGTCGCAGGAGAGCCCATGGAAATGCATGTTTCACGGCCACCAGCCATGTTCGTGGTTCGAAACACAGAAGACATGTTTCATTCATGCTGCTTCTTCGCTTCACCAAAACCTTTCTCTGTACTCTTTATGTCCAAGTGCATCAAGCGCTTATGCAACTGCAGCCTGTTCATACAGCCTCGATGAACCAGGCAATGTAATCGAGTAGCTTGAAGGGCAATATTATTTCAGGTTACACACTACAAATAGGAAAGTTTTTTTTTTTACTGCGACTGCATGATCATTGGATAAATAATTATATTCAGGTCCCCTATATAGCGTGATACCTGAGAATGTGCGTGGCAACCGAACCCATGACCATTCATTTCGTTCTTATTATTTAGTTGCGGATATTGTAATAATGCTTTCAGCGTTGTCTTTCTAATGTGTAACTGTGGCAATGTGAGGTTTTTACTCTATGTGCTATGTGCTGCGTGCTAATGTGTGACGGTGATTAAATGGTGTAATATAATCTTTGTGGTGTGTTTGCGCCCGTGATGGTGGCTGAGTGGTTCTGGCACTGTGCACATTTCGCGGTGGCCTCCCTCTCACGCCCCGCAGTTGCGATGGTCTGGTGCTGTAGACATTAGCCTTACGCTTATTTGACTTTGAGTTGATCAGTGGCTTAACTGCGCTTACAAACCGCAGATGTCTAAGCTTTGACGTTGCCCGGGTTTCGTTGTCGTTGCTTAGCCCGTCAAGCTTGTCGAACGGCAGGTGCTCGGTAGCTTTTGCCTAGGTGTTTGACAAGAGCCGACGCTGTCTTACCAGGGGCTGATGCCAAACGGCGCGGCTTGACAGAGCGCCGGAGAACCGCTGCTAGGTGGAGCAACTGTGCACTTCGTTGGGTGGTGGTGCCCTCTCGCGCAACGTCAGTGGTCGCGACACCTTGTTCGAGGTGTGTTTAGCAATCTTGTGCCGATTTTTACGATTGCGTCTTGATAGCTTCTGCATTTATAATATTTTAGACATTCTTTATTTAGTTTATTCCAGTTTTGAGCATTTTAACAATGTTTCAAGGGCATATTCACCTCAATAAATGAAGCGTAATCACGCCACATAAAATCAATAGATGGACGAAAAAACAGGCTCCTAAAAGCGCTACGTGCTTAATGATGGACGTTACCCTTGTCTTCAATTGTACTTTGCTAATACAGCATATAAAAACTCCTTTATCTCATTATTTCAGAAGACTGGTTGCGAAAAAATAACTACGTAATGAATATCAGAAGGTGGTACTTACGTGTGCACGCTTTTTGGCATTCCCCTTCCGAACTGAATCGATTTGAGTTTCCGCCGCAGCCACTGTATATGAAACCTTTGCAATTGCCACTCCAGAAACTGTAGTACCACGATGGTATCTTTTGAGAACAGTGACCGACGGCTTTGCGTTTCCAGCATTTAGGCCACACATTCCACCAAGCAGCTGAAATGAAAAATACACGCGTAATAATAACCACCGCTGCCATAACACCAATACAGAAAAAAAAACCAACGTAGCCACTAGGTTTCAGGCATTTTCGCTATTGCGCACTGATATTATTCATAGGCGTGTCTCCACAGATTTCAGGCGCGGTACTTCATGCTGACGTGTATTTCAACGATAACTATCATATGGCTATTTTTAGACATTTTACTGCAATGAAAAGGTCATGGCACCAGATTTATAGGGCGACGGTAGCGCGTGCTGGGCACGTGGTAAATTTTAAATACAAATATCATGAAACTTACACAATACTTTGAAGGGAACTCTAACCAGAATATATATATATATATATATATATAAATATATATAAATAAATATATATATATATATATATATATATATATATATATATATATATATATAAAAGAATCACTTCGGTTGCCGCAAGGTTGTAAATATGAATATGAAAGTAGATGCGCTTTCACATAACAACTGTTTATTGTGCCGACGTTTCGACGGGAACCCCGTCTTTATCAAGGCATAATACGCTTTACGTATTAATACGGAATCAGGGCGTAGATGAAGTATATATAAACATTCTGGAAGAAATCTACAGGGGATCAACTGCTACCATAGTGCTTCATAAAGAAAGCAACAGAATACCAATCAAGAAGGGTGTAAGACAGGGGGACACAATTTCCCCAATGCTATTTACCGCGTGCTTACAGGAGGTTTTCAGAAGCCTAGATTGGGAACAGTTAGGGATAAGAGTCAATGGAGAATACCTTAGTAACCTGCGCTTCGCCGATGACATTGCATTGCTGAGTAACTCGGGAGACGAATTGCAACTCATGATTACGGAGTTAGACAAGGAGAGCAAAAAGGTGGGTCTTAAAATTAATCTGCAGAAAACGAAAGTAATGTACAACAACCTCGGCAAGGAGCAGCGCTTCGAGATAGGTAATAGTGCACTTGAAGTTGTAAAAGACTATGTCTATTTAGGGCAGGTAATAACCGCAGAGCCGAACCACGAGATTGAAGTAACTAGAAGAATAAGAATGGGGTGGAGCACATTCGGCAAGCACTCTCAAATTATGACAGGTAGATTGCCACTATCCCTCAAGAGGAAGGTATATAACAGCTGTATCTTGCCGGTACTTAGCTACGGAGCAGAAACCTGGAGACTTACAAAGAGGGTTCAGCTTAAATTGAGGACGACGCAGCGAGCAATGGAAAGAAAAATGGTAGGTGTAACCTTAAGAGACAAGAAGAGAGCAGAGTGGATTAGGGAACAAACGGGGGTTAAGGATATCATAGCTGAAATCAAGAAGAAGAAATGGACATGGGCAGGGCATGTAGCGCGTAGACAGGATAACCGCTGGTCATTAAGGGTAACTGACTGGATTCCCAGAGAAGGGAAGCGGGTTAGGGGGAGACAGAAGGTTAGGTGGGCAGATGAGATTAAGAAGTTTGCGGGTATAAATTGGCAGCAGCAGCAAGCACAGGACCGGGTTAACTGGCGGAACATGGGAGAGGCCTTTGTCCTGCAGTGGACGTAGTCAGGCTGATAATGAATGAATGAAATGAAATACGCTTTACACATGTTCCGTGTCTTCTTATAGCCTGTCGAGACAGGAGGAAAAAGGTCAAAAGAGAGAGAGAGGGGAAAAAAAGTAACAGCGAAACGGGAAGACAAACATTAAATAAAATATAGAAAATCTAGGAGAAGAAGCAAGACCGACTCGGCGTAATTAGAAAGGGGCAGCATTTCAACAGAGTAGGGCAGAGCTAGATGAGCAATGTCATCATTGTCAACAATACCTCCCCCGCACCCACTCTTGCCCAAGTGGGCAGGGAGCCGCCGTTCTTGTATTTCACCTTTCCGTGTAGTCCGCTGGCGGCTCGTTTCTCTTTGAAGTGTATGACAAGTTAATGGGGAGGGCTTAAGTGCTTTGAGTGCGTGCTGGTGGTGTCGGGAGGAACGAAAAAGCCAGTGATTGAGGCACCGTCATCGATATTCATTCTATGCATTGGCTCCTTGTCAGTGAAGGAACAGAATGTGCGTTAAAAATTAAAGAAGGAAAAAAAACAGGGGGGAGGGGGGAAGACTGTACGACATCCGGGATAGTCACCACACAGTTGCGGCTCACTGGGAAGACATGCGCGCATGTATGAAAAAGTTAACGAAACCACCTACCTGTCAGCTCCTTGTCAGTGAAGGAACAGAATGTGCGTTGAAACTTAAAGAACAGAAAAAAAGAGGGGGGGGGGGGACCGTACGACATCCGGGACCGCTTACCTGTGCGTTCCGGCTGTGCTTGATGAGGCAAATCATTTCTATGTTGTCAGATGCATAGGCCAAAAGCTTTGTTAGCGGGTAATATTATTGTCGTAATGAAACCGGACTGATTAGAGAGAAGCGTGTGCGTCTTTTAGCGGTCGTAACGCAGACAGAGTGCCTGGGTGTTCATTTATTCCGTATTTTATCGTGTTAAGTTTGTAGATAAATTAAGATTCCCGTTTTTCCCGTTCTCTGCTTGTTCGAAAGTTGTTTTCTAGTAGTGTAACCCTGATGTCATCAAAGCTGTGGTCTTTTAATGTGCAGCGTTTTGAAAGTGGAAGGCCTGGCAGAGATCGTACATGTAACCGATGGTTGTTGAGTCTAATTCTAAACGGAGTGTCTGTCTGGCCCACGTATTGCTTGTTACATAGCCCACATTCCAGGAGGTATATGACGTTGTCTGAGTCACAGTCTAGTGCACATCTTATCCTGTGCTTAACATCCGAGTGGGTGCTTTTCGCCACTGCTGTTGTCTGCATGTGTTTGCGTACTTTGCATCTGCTTTTTCCGCAAGGGTGACACGCAATTTGAGGTTTCACACCTATCATTGAATTTATGAAATGATCCTTTATATTTTTCGGCCTTCTGTATACAACACGAGGAGGAGAAGTGAAAATTTTGGATAGTCGCACGCTCTGTTCCAATATGTTAAAGTGTTTTCTTAGGACCTTGTTTAAGTTCGGTGGGTTGCTCGTGAAAGTTAATAGCAAGTTTCTGTTGCGGTCTTGGTCGGCGTTTCTCTGGTGGTTGAGAAGAATCTGGCGGTCCAGATTTTCAGCTTTTTTGAAGGCGTCATCGATGATAGCTGGCGGGTATTCTTGATTAAGGAGTACTTTGCGCATATGTGTGCTGCTTTTGTGGAAGTCCTCGGTGCGGGAGCAGATTCGTCGGAATCTGTGTGCTTGGGAATAGGGAATGCTGGTCTTGCAATGTCGCGGGTGGCAGCTTTTGAAGTGCAGGTATTGTTGCCTCTCCCTAGGTTTTCTGTATACATTAGTTACCAACGCACCATCGTCAACTCGAATGAGTACATCAAGAAAGTTTATTTCAGTGTTAGAGTAGGTGTGTGTAAAATAA
The DNA here is from genome assembly GCA_013436015.1 of Rhipicephalus annulatus. NCBI lineage: Eukaryota > Metazoa > Arthropoda > Arachnida > Ixodida > Ixodidae > Rhipicephalus > Rhipicephalus annulatus. The sequence continues at coordinate 102,894 of WOVY01005240.1, read as the reverse complement.
ATGCTGGGGGGGTACCTGGTTGAATGCCTGTACCAATTTGAGGAGCTCGTTTTCCGAATGTGTCCAAATTATGAATATATTATCTAGGTACCGTTTATAGAGTAATGGTTTGATATTACAAGATGAAAGAAAATTGGACTCTATGTGGTGCATGAATACGTTAGCGTAGTTTGGGGCCATTCTTGTACCCATTGCCGTACCGCTGATTTGAAGATAGTACTGGTTGTTGAATTCAAAGCTGTTCAAATCGAGTACAAGTCTTGTGAAGATTTCAATTACTTTTTGCTTGGATAAGCGACAGGGTTGTGTGTGCCATGCGATTCAACAAGCGCCCTTACACCATCGTCATGTGGGTTATTTGTGTAGAGTGAGCTAACATCCAATGTTACGAGAAATGCACCGTCTGGAATTTTCACGTCTGCTATTTCCCGAAGGAAGTGGTTTGTGTCACGCAAGAAGGACTCATGTGTGGGTGGTATGTCTTTGATTAAAGAATCAATATAACTGGAAATGGGTTCCGTTAACGTTCCTGTGCCTGATATAATGGGTCTGCCAGGGTTATTCTTTTTATGATTCTTCGGCAGCATGTAAAAACGACCAGGCGCCGAATGTACCGTAATAAGTGCCTTTTTAAGCTTTGAATTAATGGCGCCTTCACGTGTGAGATCCTCTAGGGTTGTTACAATGATGTTTTTGTGCTCCGTGGTAGGGTCAAAGTCGAGGTGTTTGTAGAATTGTTTGTTATATAGTTGTCGCTTGCCTTCCTCAATGTAGTCCGATCTATTCAGAACAACAATCGCGCCTTCTTTGTCTGCTGGTTTAATGACGAAATCTTCGCAGTTGCTCAACGTGAGTAGTGCCTCTTTTTCTCTTTTTGATATGTTATTTATGCTTGGTTTGTGCACCTTGTACGCATCTATAACATCTTTTTGAACCGCGTCTATATAGAGATCCAGATGTCGATCTGTGTTGGCGTCTGGGGTCCATTGCCGTTCGATTACCCCACGAAAAAGTGGGTCATCTTTTTCGGGTTTATGAAAGAAATATTCCTCCAATCGTAAATTTTGTGCGAAGTTGTCTAGGTCTTTTAGGAGCGTGAATTCATCATACCTTCCGTTGCCAGAGCAGAATGTAAGTCCACGTGATAGTATACTCAATTCTTCTTTGCTAAGTTCTTTGTCGGAAAGGTTAATAACGTTTGGCTCTTTGGGGTGTGGTGGCAAATTTTTTAAACGTGAGAAGATTTGGTATTTTTTCTGTAAGCAGCAGTGGGTATGGCTTGTGACACATTGTCTCGCGCAAATTTCTTCCTCTTAAGTTTTTCAATTTCCTCCGTTTTTTTGTGCTCAAATACGTCTAGTTCTTTAGCTTCCCACTTCGAAAGAGAAAACTTATTTCTTAAATACCGCTCCTCGTCTGTCAGTGCGTCTAGAGTCTTTCTACAGTATTCGATGGTGACCTTCGTTAGCTCCTGTGTGGCGTGATCGAGAACTTCGTTCCACCGTTTCATTTCCCCTTCGGCAAAGTTATGCATCAATGGTGTTAGCGACAAGCGCAGCCCCTTCGGAGCCCGAAGGGGCTTCGGGGCTGCGCTTGTAAACCAGCAGACAACCAGCAGACAATAAACCAGCAGACAAAGGAGGCGCGATTGTTGTTCTGAATAGATCGGACTACATTGAGGAAGGCAAGCGACAACTAAATAACAAACAATTCTACAAACACCTCGACTTTTACCCTACCACAGAGCACAAAAAGATCATTGTAACAACCCCAGAGGTTCTCACACGTGAAGGCGCTATTATTTCAAAGCTTAAAAAGGCACTTATTACTGTACATTCGGCGCCTGGTCGTTTCTACATGCTGCCGAAGATTCATAAAGAGAATAACCCAGGCAGACCCATTATATCAGGCACGGGAACGTTAACGGAACCCATTTCCAGTTATATTGATTCTTTAATCAAAGACATACTACCCACACATGAGTCCTTCTTGCGTGACACAGACCACTTACTTCGGGAAATAGCAGACGCGAAAATTCCAGACGGTGCATTTCTCGTAACATAGGATGTTAGCTCACTCTACACAAATATCCCACATGACGATGGTGTAAGGGCGCTTGTTGAATCGTATGGCACACACAACCCTGTCGCTTATCCAAGCAAAAAAGTAATTGAAATCTTCACAAAACTTGTACTCGATTTGAACAGCTTTGAATTTAACAACCAGTACTATCTTCAAATCAGCGGTACGGCAATGGGTACAAGAATAGCCCCAAACTACGCAAACATATTCATGCACCATATAGAGTCCAATTTTCATTCATCTTGTAATATCAAACCATTACTCTATAAACGGAACCTAGATGATATATTCATAATTTGGACACATTCAGAAAACAAGCTTCTCAAATTCATACAGGCATTCAACCAGGTACACCCCAGCATTTATTTTACACACACCTACTCTAACACTGAAACAAACTTTCTTGATGTACTTATTCGAGTTGACGATGGTGCGTTGGTAACTAACGTATACAGAAAACCTACGGACAGGCAACAATACCTGCACTTCAAAAGCTGCCACCCGCGACATTGCAAGACCAGCATTCCCTATTCCCAAGCACACAGATTCCGACGAATCTGCTCCCGCACCGAGGACTTCCACAAAAACAGCACACATATGCGCGAAGTACTGCTTAATCAAGAATACCCGCCAGCTATCATCGATGTCGCCATCAAAAAAGCTGAAAATCTGGACCGCCAGATTCTTCTCAACCACCAGAGAAACGCCGACCAACACCGCAACAAAAACTTGCCATTAACTTTCACGAGCAACCCACCGAACATAAACAAGGTCCTAAGAAAACACTTTAACATATTGGAACAGAGCGTGCGACTATCCAAAATTTTCAATTCTCCTCCTTGTGTTGTATACAGAAGGCCGAAAATTATAAAGGATCAATTAATAAATTCAAAGATAGGTGTGAAAAATCAAATTGGGTGTCACCCTTGCGGAAAAAGCCGATGCAAGGTATGCAAACACATGCTGACAACGACAGTGGCGAAAAGCACCCACTCGGATTTGAAGCACATGATAAGAGGTGCACTAGACTGTGACTCAGACAACGTCATATACCTCCTGGAATGTGGGCTATGTAACAAGCAATACGTGGGCCAGACAGACACTCCATTTAGAATTAGATTCAACAACCATCGGGTACATGTACGATCTCTGCCAGGCCTTCCACTTTCAAAACGCTGCACATTAAAAGACCACAGCTTTGATGACATCAGGGTTACACTACTAGAAAACAACTTTCGAACAATCAGAGAACGGGAAAAACGGGAATCCTATTTTATCTACAAACTTAACACGATAAAATACGGAATAAAAGAACACCCAGGCAATCTGTCTGCGTTACGACCGCTAAAAGACGCATACGCTTCTCTCTAATCAGTCCGGTTTCATTACGACAATGATATTACCCGCTAACAAAGCTTTTGGCCTATGCATCTGACAACATAGAAATGATTTGCCTCATCAAGCACAGCTGGAACGCACAGATAAGCGGTCCCGGATGTCGTACGGTCCCCCCCTCTTTTTTTCTGTTCTTTAAGTTTCAACGCACATTCTGTTCCTTCACTGACAAGGAGCTGACAGCTAGGTGGTTTCGTTAACTTTTTCATACATGCGCGCATGTCTTCCCAGTGAGCCGCAACTGTGTGGTGACTGTCCCGGATGTCGTACAGTCTCCCCCCCCTCCCCTCTGTTCTTTTTTTTTCCTTCTTTAATTTTTAACGCACATTCTGTTCCTTCACTGACAAGGAGCCAATGCATATAATGAATATCGATGGCGGTGCCTCAATCACCGGCTTTTACGTTCCTCCCGACACCACCAGCACGCACTCAAAGCACTTAAGCCCTCCCCATAAACTTGTCATACACTTCAAAGAGAAACAAGCCGCCAGCGGACTACACGGAAAGGTGAAATACAAGAACGGCGGCTCCCTGCCCACTTGGGGAAGAGTGGGTGCGGGGGAGGTATTGTTGACAATGATGACATTGCTCACCTAGCTCTGCCCTACTCTGTTGAAATGCTGCCCCTTTCTAATTACGCCGTGTCGGTCTTGCTTCTTCTCCTAGATTTTCTATATTTTATTTCATGTTTGTCCTCCCGTTTCGCTGTTACTTTTTTTCCTCTCTCTCTCTCTTTTGACCCCTTCCCTCCTGTCTCGACAGGCAATAAAAAGACACGGAACATGTGTAAATAGTATTATGCCTTGAAAAAGACGGGGTTCCCGTCGAAACGTCAGCACAATAAACAGTTGTTATGTGAAAGCGCATCTACTTTCATATTTATATACACGTATAAATATATATATATATATATATATATATATATATATATATATATATAGAGAGAGAGAGAGAGAGAGAGAGAGAGAGAGATAGGTTCGTGAGAACAGTGGTTTGCACCGATCGACAATAAGCAAATGAAAATCATACCTGCGCGTATGTTTCCGCATTGTATTCTTGCCAGTGAAGTAAACGTGAAATGTGCTTATCAAAACCAAAACACCCCGCTCATAAGATATCATGCGATCATGCGAGAACAATAGAAGGCTGTTGTGTTCTCAATGAATGTACAGCTCTTAAAAGTTTTTACCGATCAACGAAAGCTTGGAACATGACAGTTGTGTTTCTCCCAACGCCATTAAAGAGCTGCTGCGTTGAAAGAACGGAACATGAGTTCCAAGTTGTACTTGTGTAAAGTTGGCAGTTTGTCTCAGCCATCTCAGCTGGCCTTTCCGTTAGTAAGAATAGAAGGGAGAGAAGATTGAGAGGCGTGCGAGATAAGTTTCAGTGTGAGAACCAATGCAGCGACGTGCCTCAATATGGGTTGGTAAATGACAATGCCTTGAGAAAATCATACCTAACGTGTGCTTGCTGAATATATAGCTAAGACTTTACATTAATAGATAATAGCCAACGAAAATGCGAACATAATTCGAAGAGAATAAATGTAGAAAACAAGTCCGCTAGCATTTGGAGATAGAATTGTTACAGGAAGATTTCACGGATTCTCATTTTCCATTGGCAGGGGTTAATGCACCCTTCTCTATTAACTATTTACAATTCTGGGTGTGTTATTACATAGAAATTTAAACTTATTCAGAACCCTACCTTGTACGCCTACCAAGCACACCAGGAAAACACACAAGCATTTTGGCTTCATTCTTCCAGAATGTCAAACGCAACCTTGGGCCATTGTTAGGCGTCTGTTTGTCTCACGACATTAGAGAACACTTTTTTTAACTGCAGCTTTCTGTGTACTTTTCTGGGTGACAATTTGAATGCTTTGTTCCACCACAGCACCAATTGTTCATTATTTTTATGTATTGTGCTCTCTGCCAAAAAAGGTGCGTTCGTTGTCTCTAGGCATGCTTTGTTACTTTATTTCCACAAAAACGAGAAAGAATTTTTGTGTATTTTAGGCACGACAATAGACTTTTTCAGTCAAGTATTTTATTGATGTGTCTTCTTGAGACGCTGCCTCATATTTTCATCTTGAAAAAAATGATAACGTTTGTTGCGCTCAAAACATTGCCTCCTAGATTGCGCTGAAAAGGTGAATCGGGAAACTGTCACAATTACAGCAGCACAAAAGTAGCCACAGAAGATGCGATAACAAGCTTATCTTCGCGGAAAGTACACGTAAGTATTTAGTGCAATCGCATATTTTGACGCGACAGCAACCTTAGCAGTAAAAAATTACCAATATCCTAAGCTTAACCGTAGCAAATGTGCTGCCACCATTTCCACTGCGCACTTGTGAAACATGCGGGCAATGTTACTGTTTTTTAAGGTGCGGATTGCATATGGCTTCAAATATGAGTAAAAAAAAGTGGGTGCACCATCGAAACCTTACTATATCAGGTCGGTGAAAAGGCAATGTGAGGTTCACGTCATCATTTCCTGGAATCATGCAGCATCGAGCGCACGCACTTTACACAATCATAAAAATAGCGCATAGATGAAAAAGAAGATCGCATTGTTCGGGCTGTGCCTTAATGTCCGTTGAAAGGTGTGCGGTGGGAATTCGGCTATTGTTGTCAATGTCGTTAACGTAAAGAAGTACTGTGAAATACGCTACAATAAAAAAATTGAGCGCGTTTAGATTATAAGTACTGAATCATAATTCGATTAACACTGTTTTTACATCTCAACAGCAATTTTTTTTCATTAGAGAAACTAGGATGAATATCTTCGTAAATTTAAATCATGACATATGGGGAGTTATACTATTCATAGATGAATATATATTCGCGAAATGACATGCACATGTTCTTGCACATGTGTATTTTCTTTATTATGTTTCTCCCTATGTTAGTAGCTCTCATGTGCATAATATTCCGTTTATTGTGTTGCTGCACACGTTTATAATACATATTTCTTCACGCCACGAACTAACAAGATGAGCGCTGCTTTGTGGCGTCGTGAGGATACGCAAGCCGTGTCAACGCCTCGCATCTAGTGAAAGCAGGGGTAGTGTTACCAAATCGGCAATAAGTATTATAGACTCCTCGGAGAGCCTAAAGGAAAGTCAAACAAAAGTTGCTGAAGATCGTCGACACTCATTGTAAACCTTCGTAGCATGCTCTGCTCAGCAGTGGTTTGCACTCGACCTAGGCTTTGTGTTCGTTCCCCTTCTTCTGTATCTGCACCTGCCTTCGCTTTCAAGTGTGCACAGCTGCAGACACGCACTTATCGAGTCATGCAGGTGTGGCAGGGGGCTTTTTAACTGCTGTACAAAAACACGCTAGAATGGCACTCACAATCTCTATACATGGCAAGAATTACATTGCCTATGCAACGCATATAAGTCGTTACTGAAATAATGTTGCCTCTATCACAGCAGTGCGTAATACTTTGCTATTCGAAAACTTAGCTCTGCCCTCCATCGTCTTTTCGTGCACCCAACGTATTTCTTCGACATTATAGTCCAGTGTACAGGCCAGAATTAACATATTAGACCAGTATTTGGGCTGAAGTAAATGTATTAGGCCAGTATTTACTCTCGTTCCTCATTTATGTACTTTGTAAAGTTAGTTGTGCGCCATTTGCCCAGTGCACCTAACACCAAGTTAAAAAGCTCTTTAAACTAACTCAGGGAGGTTCAGTTACGTAGTATCCAACTTTGAATGAAGTGTCTGTTCTATACACAACATTATCAGGAAATATTCGTTCACGTCATGAGCGTTGGGGAATGGACGCGGCATTGTAAAACAAATGTTGGTGTTTTTGACATTAAAAAAAACAACACCAGTGCGAATTAGATAACATGCCATAGGTAGTACAGATAACGCAATGCGGCACTAGAACACCTTTTATAAAGTCCTGTTCTTAATTTCATCTACTCAATTAGGAAGTTCTAATGACCCTAATGAATTGTATTGCATTTTGAATGCACAACAAAGTTCCGTTTGTTGCCTAAAGTTTTTGGAGGATACTTGGAAGTTCAATGTCATGATCCAGACAAAATAGGAAGAAGACGCCTTTCGCCCTCGAGTCTAAAGGGATGGCATTTCTGTTTCCACGCATGGTAAACCGGAATCGCAGTCCGTATTCGGTGGCTTTCGGAGCAGTGCCTATGACATATGATTCGTGTATTTTGCGTGGGAGCTGTCTTTCCCAAAACACACCGTCCTAATTGAGATGAAAGAAGAAGTGTGGCGTTCCGTATGCTCCGCGGGTATATCGTAGTCTTCAGAGCCATCAGGGACCCATGCACCCATCGCACTTGTTCACTTCTGACGTCAATACCTGACTAGGTGTTTTACATATGAAAAAAAAACACCGAAGATCAGGATCGTCCTTAAGGCAAACTCTGAGCGCTACTAGGTGTAGGCACAACACCACTCTGGTTTGAGGTCCTCGCTCTCCGTGGTTGTAGCAGTGTAACAATCGTTACACACTGCCTGAGAAACTTTCAGCGCTTGAGCGCTACAAACACCATACAGTGCAGTTCAGGCACCCCGAATCAAGTGAAATACAGACCAAGCAAATCCAGATGGAGTGCAAGTACCGTCCCTGCATGAGTAGGGGCCCCGACTGAGAGATTGCCGTGCTTGATAGAGGAAGAAAGAAAGTGAAGTTAGAGGCTATTGGCAAATGAAATCTACGGACTCGGTGTTCTCTCTTTTTCGTCCTTGTTTGCTCTATCAGTTACATCGACGGCGACAACACTAACGGTGACGCTGCTCAAGGCAGAAATTACAGCCTAAAAGCTTCGCTCTGGAACAAATATAGAACATTCAGTTGTACCATGTACATGCGAGTGCATCCATGAAGCTACAGCATTCCACAGCAGTGGCCATGCTGCTCTAGGTGGTGCAATCAATACTTGCTTGCGTACAACACTTTCAAATAGCACAAAAGGCAAGCACGTTGACATTCGGCACAAAGGAAAATATCTCCACACTATGGCAACACTATGTCAGTAAGAATATATCTGAAAACTTCGAGAAAAAAACCAGAAGAGTGGAACTTCTGACAAGAGTGACTAACAACACAAATTTTAGAAAAGCTACGCTTACTACACGAATGCTTTCTCGCTGACATTTAATTTTTTTAAAGTACTCAAGCAATTGTCATAGCGACAGCAATGTTATAATGTGCTGGCACGTTCCTAGACATCCGTGTGCCTATGTGCGCATACATTTGTAACTATAACACATAATAGTGTTCTACAAACTAATGTGAGTGAGACTTATGTGTAAAAGAAAGCATTACGTAAAGATACAGAGGATTAGGCACAATATACAACCCCTATTGTAGTGAATTATGCCCTTTTTTACCTGGTGGCTTGTTTTCTTACTTGAGGCAAATATATAGTTAACATGAAGTGTGTAGGCATAATCCAGAAAAAAAATGACTCATTAAAAAAAACTGGCAGTGTTGCGGAATATTCTTGTGCCTCTCACTTCTCACGAGATTCAAAGTGTAACATAAAGTGGGACAAGCGTCCACAAAATATACTTGTCGAACATGTGTAATGAATACGCCATAGGTATCTATTCGTTCTGTAACAATATCTTCTTGTAAAACAAGCGTTGATAGTATTGCTTTTCAATTGTTTTGGACAGTGATCTCACCCTCTGAGGATATTGTACATTAGTATATGCTGCAACAATCATTAGTCAGATTTAGCTTCCGAGAAAATTAATGCAAAAAGAAGGCGGACATTGGTGTAAGCATGACCATACGGTATGTTAGTGTTTTTATAAGCAGAAGATTGTATTACGTGCATTTAAAACTTAATATTTATTTCAGGTATATTTCCATACAAAAGAAACTTGAAAAAATTGGTGCCTTGCTCTTCTGGCTGCTGCTGCCTGAGGGCCACATCTTTAAATGGTATCTTGAAGCTTGACATCCACAGATTTGAAGAGCACATTTTTAAGCATGAAGAGTACACCTGTACTTTTTGTGTATTTTGCTAGAGTCTGCCACATTTATGGTAAGTCGCTTGACTAGATGCTGTGTCCATGAAACTAATGAATGGATCAGATATTTTAAAATAATTTGTTATACCATCAATGTTTCTTCACGTTTTTCTATTTAGAACTACAGAGTCCATACACCACGCACATCAGTGCAGGAAGATTTCGCAGAAGTAAAATTATTTCAGGCGAATTGCGGACTTTATAGCTTGCCAATCTGAAGTAAACTTAGGATGTTGAATTTTGTCGCTATGCGCAGTAATACTTTGCATGTAATACATACAAGTGAGTCATCACCACTTTCATAACAGATCTTCACAGGGACGATTGCTATGAATATGGCACACGTAATCAGGGCAATATATTGTCACGTGCTTGCTCAAAAAAGACGTTGGCAGTTGCGCATGTGCCATGAAGGACTATGAAACGGACGAAAAAGAAAAACTCGCTTGCGCGTTCTATGAAAAAGACGGCCCTGCTTCTGGTGTCTCCACTTCTGCGGCAAGACCTCTGTTTGACGTCGTGACACTGGTGGAGTTGCTGGGTAGGAGGAACGTAGAGGGCTCAAAGTTCCTCACGCAGCACTTTCCTAATCATTTGTCACAGGGAACTTTCGCGTACGACAGTGTTCTGAGCTGCAGCACTTACTGCCGTGTGGTTCGACAGACGGTGAAAATGACGGCAACGTTGTTGTAGTGCGCACTCGATGACAGTCGCCTCTCTTATGAATTCATATACTGTTGTCGGTGGATTTCGTCTAATGCCCGCAAACACTGGTTCCTGAATACCCTGCATTAGGTGACGCACCTTCTTTGCCTCGGGCATGTCAGGGTCAGCTCGTCAAAACAGACGGATCATGCCCTCTGCGTACATGGCGGCTGTTTCATTGAATTTTTGCACGCGGGCCTGAACCAGTTGCTGTGCGTGGTCCCGTCGGTCCTGAGTTCAAAAATGTAGTGAGGAGCATTCGACAGGAAATCTTGCCAATATTGGAATGTAGCCCCACGGTTTTTCGTACCACGTGCAAGCGCTATTTTCCAGTGCAAAATATGCATGACCAAGTTTGTGCTGTTTTCTCTAGTGGTTGGAATCAGCAACCCGTTCAAACGGTTCGAGCCAGTCCTCGACATCCTCGTACTTTTCCCCACGGAAAACTTCAGGAACGCGAGGATGTTCAAGAGTAACCTGCGAGGGAAGAGTGGTCTGCGTTGGAAGGATAGCCGTGGATGTCGTAGGAGCTACCATGCTGGAAAGAGGAGGACCAGGTGCGAACTCCGGACTTAGGACCTAGTAGGTGCCGACTGAATTGGTGCATCGGAGTCGTGACGAGGGGCTGAGTCTCTGGACTAGGTGAACAAGCCCGAGCAAGACTGTCCTGCTTCAGGTTGCAGGCTCCAGCACGTCCACTTTTCGTCTATTGCGGCGCCATTGACACTTATCACACATGAGGACGTCCCATTCTTTTGAGGTGAACAAGAGCAAATTGCATTCAATGAACTACGACAACGCCTGTAAACACCTCCAGTCCTTGCGCACTTCGACCAGGATGACCCCTACTAGCACTTCACACTGACGCCAGCAATATAGGTCTCAGGTGTCATTTTGGTGCAGTGGCAGGACGGCTGTGAAAGAGTAATTGCCCACGCCAGCAGAACTCTCTCTCGCGCAAAGAACAACTACTCGACTACCGAGAAGGAGTGTCTCACCGTGGTGTGGGTGGTCATGAAATTTCGTCCATATTGGTATTGCCGCTCCTTCAAGGTTGTTATCGACCATCACTCATTGTGCTGGCTCACCAACCTTAAAGATACATCTGGCCGTTTCGCGCACTGGAGCATGACGCTTCAAGAATTCAACATGACCATCATCTATAAATCTGGGAAGAGGCACACCGACGCCGACTGTCTCTCACGGTCGCCAGTGAAGACTATCGCTCATAATGATGAAAACATCGCAGCATTCTTGAGAGTTGTCAACACGACCACTATTGCACAAGAGCAGCGCAGTGGCCTCGAGCTGTCACCACTCATTGAATATTTAAAATGACGATGTAAAAACGTGCCACGGTTATTTCGCTAGAATACTGCCATCTTTTTGCTTGCGAAACTACTGTTCTCTATAAGAAAAAGTTCTCACCAGCTGGCAACCCACACTTGCTGGTCAGTGTCTGCCTCCCTTCGAAAAGAAATTATGGAAGCGTACCATGATGAAGCAACTTCAGGTCATCTAGGCTACACCACAACATTGTGCCGACTACGATACAAGTACTACTGGCCAAAGTTACCTGCTACTGTTAACCATTATGTGCGAACTTGCACCGACTGCCCAAAGACGCAAGGCGCCTCTCAGCAAGCCAGCTGGTCTATATCATCCATTATAAGCACCAGCGAAGCGGTTCACCCAGATTTGGAATGGATTTCCTGGGGCCTTTCAAACTTCTACAACAGGGAACAGATGGATTACTGTGGTCACCGAGTACCTCTCCCGTTATGCGGAGACTAAAGCTATGCAGCGCGGCACAGCAGCAGAAGCCGCTCAGTTCTTCTTTGAAAACATTGTTTTTCAGCATGGCGCTTCGACAGCAGTGATCAGACAGGGGATATGCCTTCACCGCAGAGCTTTTGGAGTCGGTTCTCAGACTCAGCGGTACAGCTCACCGGAGAACAACTGCATATTGTCCGCAGACAGATGGACTTACAGAGCGCTTCAATAGGACCCTCACAGACATGATCAACATGTACGTTAACACGGAACATAAAAAACTGGGATCAGATATTGCCCTACGTGATCATTGCTTATAATACCGGTCCAAAAGAAACCACTGGAATGACACGTTTCAGTATGATCTGTGGTCGCAAAGTCACGGCAATGCTGCCATGTGTGTGACGACATCCATTTAGACGCCAAAGAATTCACTCAATGCGCCGAGGAAGCCACACAGCTCACGCGTGTGCGCATCTGTCATCAACAGCATCAAGATGCACAACGGTGTGACCCCCGACACAAGTTCAATAGCTACACACCAGGCGACAAGGCCTGAGTATGGATTCCGATCCGTTGACGTGGACTCTCTGAAAAACAACTAAGACGGTACCTTGGCCTATACAGCGTCGAGTGACGCTTGAACGACGTATACTACGAAGTTTTTCCCGGCACTTACTGTAGTTCTAAGCGCCAAAAGCATTTACCCGAAGTCATGCACGTCGTGCGTATTAAACTGTCTTTATCGAGTTAATTACCTTCCGGTTACTGTGTTAGACGCGACCACTTCATACGCCTGGTAGGGTGCCTAAGTTACGCATCGGGACGATGCCTCTTTCGGAGGGAGGCAAATGTCGCGTGCTTGAGCAAGAAATACGATGACAGTTGTGCATGTCCCATGAAAGACTATGAAATGAACAAAAAACAAAAGAACTCGCTTGTGCGTTCTATTAAAAAGACCGACCTGCTTCCGGTGTCTAAATCTCTACGGCAAGACATCTCTTTTGACGTCATGAGAATATTAGAGTATATGAGAACACAATTGCATGTACAAAAATACCTATGTATCCGTTAATCTATAAGAAACATTGTACTTGTATTTTGGTTTGCTTGTTTTCAGTGTGGAGTTGCCATATTCAAGAAGATTTGGCGCAATGTCCTCAAAATTAAACAATACCCAACACCCAGAGATCACATGATTGGCCATCCAAACTCGGCTTGACGCCGCCTGCGTGCCACTATACAAACGGCATGAGGTCTGTGCTGCGCCTTCTCTGGACGAAATGGAGACTCACTCAACATCATTATCAAGCTCGACATACAAATGTTCTATATCAAAGTAAATGTAACTCAAACATAATACAGTATAGTTCACGTTAGTAATACAGTGAGGCCAAGAAATATTTTAAGCACGAGTACTTTAATACATGTAATTACCACCTACTTCAGTTATACATATTTGCAGTATTAACTGAACAGGTATACGGCATAAGTCAATAACTCATTATTGGGGGCTGTGTCAAGCTGCTCAAACTGGGAACCTGTACGCGACACTTCGATACAGACAGCCACGGATGAGGTAATTAAATGACGCAGCTCCACGGCGTCGAGCTCTATCTCCGGCGTCCGCATACTTATGGTCCTACTGAAATGCGGACGTTGCCTTGCATTAATGTGCCTGGGAGTGCGGGGGGTTACATTACAGAGACTAATGGATGTATGCACATTTAAAGCGCACAGTATTTAAGATTGAATTGCAGGTTCAAGAAACCATGATAACGAAGGTGAAACTGGAAACTTTCAACATGGAAGGACTCACTGTGATGCCTTCTCAAAAACCAGGAACATGCTTTTTTTTATTTCAATATGAGTTTCTGAGCCACTCATATTCTACATGCGGAATGTACATGTTTGGAAAAAATTTTTTTTGGTTCTGCGTAGCACTGCGTATTATATTACAAGTATCAAAAGGGTAAAGCATAGATACAAGTAAGAAGTATTTCAAATAATGTCTTTGCTGTTCGTATTTTATAGATGCTTATGATGTAAATTCTGTTCGGGGCCTTCACCACAGAGATTGCCTTTAGTCTAGAGTTTCAAGCTCCTACTTGCTTCTCCTGCAGTATTTAGGTTCTCTAATTATGTCAATCGTTTCATTCTTCTAGCTCATTCGATAGGGGCAAGTCAAAAAACCCCCAGTTACTGCTTGAAGCCGAAAGCTCCAGGAAACACATGTGGGAGAGGTCCATTTACTTCATGGTATTTTGATTCTGAGAGCCGTAAATGCAAGGCTTTCGCCTTCGGCGGATGCAACGGCAACCTAAACAGGTTTTCTTCGGAAGGACAGTGCCAACGCTGGTGCTTACGTAAGTGAATGCCTTCCCTATATTAGAGCGTTTCTATCCAGCTGTCTGGGAAAGCACGGCGTTTATGTGAATGTAGAAAAGCATCAAAAAGTATCCGTGTCAGGTATATTCGTAATAGGACCATCGTTCACATTAGCACTCGCTCTCTATACTTAGGACCTCCTACTATGTTGGGTGATAAATATTAGAAAATATTCAAATTTACAACAATTCTAAGCAAACTATCAATATAATAAAAAGTTCTCAATTATCAAAACTTTCCAGTTCATTTCAGTAATAAATAATTATTACACAGCATGTACAAAACGAGAAACGAACTAGAAAAATCAAAAGAACATGACAGCGTTTAAATTCAACGAAGAAAGCAAAGCAGATCTGCAGTTATCAAACTGACGTATTAGGAGAGTATCACACGTTTTCTGTCGAAGAATAAACAAAAGTAGTAATGCTGCAAATTACAATATGCAATTTTTTGAGTCACATATTTGTCAATACTGATATTTAGCGGTTACTCAAGTGCATGTAACGTGAAAATAATTGCTACTCAAAAATATGCTCGAGAATAGATACGTCGATATTATACCTTGTTTTTACAAAAAAAAACATTTTCTTCTCAAATTTGCATCATGCCAATATCAACCGACATTACACAACGCAAGCATTGATGAGTTCTTTCGAACTAATATTGCACGTTGGCTTTGTTGTCGTTCATCCTAACTGCCAATGGCATAAATCATTCAGGACATGAAAAAGAGTAACGCGTGAACAATCACATATAACGCAAAAATTACAGAGGCTAATGTTTCATGCGCTTTAGTGAGATAATATGCCATGGCATCTTGCTAAATCGAGGGCTAAAAAAATGTTGCTTAAGATTTCGTATTGCACACTACGATTTTTTTGCGTAGGTGGTGTTCCAGAAAAACCAGTCTGTAGCTTGGCTGTCGAAAAAGGAAAAGGGATTGGGGGCATTTTCGCATGGTCATATAATGCTACACAGGACCAATGTCAAGTGTTCCTGTACAGCGGGTTTGGTGGAAACTTGAACAAATTCAGAATTTGTTATCAGTGCATGAACAGATGTAGTGGTGAGTTTCTTCTTGTTCAAACATGCAAAAATTTTGCCCTTTATCAACGCTCAAATAGCTTCTCTGACTTGCAAATCATTTCTAAGGCTAGAAACTGATTGATCAGCCGCTCAGTACTCGCGCTGTGTGCCTTGATGGATGCATAGCTTCTCTAAGCTCTAGAGACACGTAACACTAACCAAGAGCGCAAGACAAGTGCTGCCATCTGGCCTTTGGATGTGGAGATGCTGTGGACCAGTACCTAATAACCTGATCTTAGCACCTGCAGAGTAAAGTTCACATGTATGATACCAAGGGTCGAAAAAGTAATCATTCCTAGTTTAACCCCTTCATTAAGCGTGTGCAGGATCGAGTACATGTAATTCAATGATGCGTCACACGCCGCATGTTTGTTCAAATGGCCTGAAACTCGGCTTTAGCATTCCTGAAGGCTTTCTGAGTGAACAGCTATTGGTCAATTAATTTCATTGCGCTCCGTAGTGCTGCACAATACCACTTTGCTAGAGACACTACCCGTGTTCGACGATTCTTCGGTGTGCTGCCTTCCAGGACCGACGTGAAAAGTTTATTTTTTGTCCGCTCGGTATGAATACAACCGGAAAAGAAACTGTGCAAATGATTCACGCCAAATTTTCAATTATTTTCATGGAAGAAGTAAAGCTGGCTTGTGGCACAATAATTAGGTAGTTAGAGACAGACTTGTGAACATAGTTTTTACTGAAAATCACACAAAACATCACACTCTTTCATTTTCTTTCTTGGAACAAAATAATGAGTGCTTCGAAACACTATCTTGCGAATTTGGAGTTTTTCTGACGGCGCATACTAAAATGACTGAAGGGAGCAAGCATTCAGAAAAAAAGTTATGGCGGGCTAGGTGCTTGATAATGATCAAGGAGCTGTGCCCCACGACTGCTGAGAGACCGAGCAAAAGATGAAACAGTGTGCTGCCCATGTGTAACCGTCCACGCGCAATGCGTTGTTCTATGAGCCATTCACATCAAAAATTTATAGTTGCTCATCAAAGGACACTAAAGGTGACACAGTGATGACAACGGGAGATATAGTAGCTTCATATTGTCTTTGTACTTATCAGCTATATGAAGTGCACATGCAAGCTCACACCGTCTGATTGGATGAATACAATTCGACATTAAAATGTACACCAAGCTATAATGCAGCAATAAAGGAGGAGTGCAGACACGCTTCGAAGCATTTAAGGAACCAAAACCAATTTACATCTAGATTTTTGTCTTGGTGGTATGTATTAGCCCTACTCAAGCATTTATGTATTCTGGAATGGTTCAAGCAGAACAATTTGAAATATTTAGGCTCAAAACGGGGCCATATTTCACTGATAAACACATTGCTTACCAAGATATATATCTTCGCTACATGTGGCTCAGGTTACTCTGCAGCTATCAAAAAGAGACACATATTTTCTATTCAGTCTTCTTCTTGAAAATGAAAAACAAATTGATTGTGTTCTCTTTACTATAATTCCCGGACACGTTCTGAAATGATTCTTTGTGTTTTCGTTATTATTTCATATCATTCACACAACGCTAACTGAGAGCTGGTCAGTGGAATCAGACCGAATATAAAGCGGTAGAACAATGCCCTCTATTAAGAGTAAAACAAAAAGACTGTTGAATTCATACAAAAATTTATTTTCACGTGGTATCATTCTGTAATATTATCAAAACTGATATATCGTCCCAAAACATGAGCAGGCAGAAATATGTTTTTTGTAACCGTAACAGGAAGCCACGCTATCTGATGTGAGTGGGTTGCCTTTATTAAAACATTTTGGCTTTGGGCCATAGACGGTGGAAATCAAGCTGCTTGCAATTCCTAAGACTTAGTTTTAATTACGGTGTTTGCTGCTTGACAACATATATCCAAAAAAATATCGAAATTCAGTACTGTGCGCACACACCAGCTATTACTGAAGAGCCTAAAGCACACTTCTTTGAAACTTCAACTTTCTTAGGATGTAAGATCTTCCCCGTGATTACAAAGTGATGAAGTTCGTGATTAAGTCTGAATTTCATTCGTACCGTCATTGATTGAGGAATTGATTCGTTAGGTGAATAACTTAAGCAGCAAATAGCAATATCAGCAGCAACAAGAAAGAAAGCACTATAAATAAAGGCTACAGCCTTACTTCATGTCACGCAAAATTAGCGTACGCGTTAGGCACTTATCAAAACTTAGTACATCAAATTCTTGAGCTTTCACAACGATAGTGTGGCATAGGCCGAAGCTTCCGACTACCATCTGATTTTAAACTGATATCATTTCTGGAACATCATCTATGCTTTTAGGTCCCAATAATTATGATGTCATCTGTGGTTTTACGTTAAAAAGCCAAAATGCTATTATGAGAAACGCTGGTTTGGCTCTAAAAGTTTCGACGAACTAGTGATTTCTATTGATCGTAGACATCGCTCAGTAAACAGGTCTCTGCCATTTCTCATCTACCCCGATTCAAACGCCTTTGTCGTGATCGAACCCAGAACGAAGGCTGTATCCGCAGCCGTGCACCGTAGGCACAGATCACCGTGGCGGGCAGTTCAAGGTCGCCGACATATAATTCATTTCTTCCCCATCGAAAGAATTAATAAATTGAGCCAGAAGTCGCACCTCTGTTAGGAGTAGCGCAATACATTTGGTTCACGATATTTACAACAATTAAGGACGGTGTCTGATGCTCTATTTCCATGTTAGCACAAGGACGTTAACGCCCATTTTAGTGCTCTTGCCTCCACTAGCAGATATTCAGCGCTTTGAAATTAGCGCTAAGAACAGCTTAAAATACCTGAATGTCCAAGCGAGTTTTTCGTGCAATCTAAAAATATGTCAACAACGTCATCATCATCATCATCATCATCATCATCATCATCATCATCAGCCTGTCTACGTCCACTGCAGGACAAAGGCCTCTCCCATGTTCCGCCAGTTAACCCGGTCCTGTGCTTGCTGTTGCCAATTTATACCCGCAAACTTCTTAATCTCATCTGCCCATCTAACCTTCTGTCTCCCCCTACCCCGCTTCCCTACTCTGGGAATCCAGTTGGTGACCCTTAATAACCAGCGGTTATCCTGTCTACGTGCTACATGCCCGGCCCATGTCCATTTCCTCTTCTTTATTGCAGCTATGATATCCTTAACTCCCGTTTGTCCCCTAATCCACTCTGCTCTCTTCTTGTCTCTTAAGGTTACACCTACCATTTTTCTTTCCATTGCTCGCTGCGTCGTCCTTAATTTAAGTTGAACCCTCTTTGTGAGTCTCCAGGTTTCTGCTCCGTAGCTAAGTACCGGCAAGATACAGATGTTATATACCTTCCTCTTGAGGGACAGTGGCAATCTACTTGTCATAATTTGAGAGTGCCTGCCGAATGTGCTCCACCCCATTCTTATTCTTCTAGTTACTTCAATCTCGTGGTTAGGCTCTGCGGTTATTACCTGCCCTAAGTAGACATAGTCTTTTACAACTTCAAGTGCTCTATTGCCTATCGCAAAGCGCTGCTCCTTTCCGAGGTTGTTGTACATTACTTTCGTTTTCTGCAGAATATTTTAAGACCCACCTTTCTGCTCTCCTTGTCTAACTCCGTAATCATGAGTTGCAATTCGTCCCCTGAGTTACTCAGCAATGCAATGTCATCGGCGAAGCGCACGTTACTGTGGTACTCTCCATTAACTCTTATCCCTAACTTATCCCTTTTGCTATCGGGGCTTGGCAGACAGAAGAGAACTGGGAGTAGGGTTCCTAATTCAGAGAAACATAGCTGGCAACATAGAGGATTACTATAGCATTAATGAAAATGTGGTAGGCATTGTAATTAAACTTAATAAAAGATACAAAATGAAGGTAGTACAGGCTTACGCGCCTACATCCAGCCACGATGACGCTTCAGTTGAAAGCTTCTATGAAGACGTGGAATCGGCAATGAGTAAGGTGAAAACACAGTATACTATAGTAATGGCCGACTTTAATTCAAATGTAGGGAAGAAGCAGGCTGGAGACCAGGCAGTAGGAGATTATGGCATCGGCACTAGAAACACCAAAGCAGAGCTACTAGTAGAATTCGCAGAACGCAATAATCTGCGCATTTTGAATACCTTCTACCGAAAACGAGAAAACCGCAAGTGGACATGGAGGAGCCCTAATGGCGTAAATAAGAACGAAATAGACTTTATAATGACTGCACACCCAGGAGTCGTGCAGGATGTGGAAGTGGTTGGCAAGGTAAGATGCAGTGACCATAGAATGGTACGGGCTCGAATCCGCCTAGACTTGAAGAAGGTACGACAGAAACTGATACGCAAGAAGCAAATCAATGAGCTAGCACTGAGAGGGAAAGTACAGGAATTCAGAGTGTCACTGCAGAACAGGTACTCTGCTCTTAGCGAGGAAACGAACCTTAGCGTAGATACAATGAATGATAATCTGACGAGTATCATCACGGAGTGTGCAGTGGAAGTTGGAGGCAGGGTAGCTAGACAGGACACCGGCAAGCTTTCCCAGGAAACGAAGAACCTAATTAAGAAGCGTCAAATCATGAAAGTGTCAAGTACAACAGACAAAATAGAACTGGCAGAGCTTTCGAAGCTGATTAATAGACGTAAAGTATGCGATGTAAGAAGGTATAACATGGAGAGAATTGAGCACGCTCTGAAAAACGGAGGAAGCGTCAAAGCAGCGAAGAGGAAACTTGGGATAGGCAAAAGGCGGATGTATGCACTAAGGGACAAAGAAGGCAAATTAACTACCAATATGGATAGGATGGTTAAAATAGCGGAGGAGTTTTACAGAGATCTGTACAGTAGCCGAGACAACCACGACCTTAATACTATAGGAACTAGCAGTAACCCAGACGACACCCCACCGGTAATGATAGAAGTCAGAAAAGCTTTGGAGAGCATGCACAGAGGCAAAGCTGCTGGTGAGGATCAAGTAACATCAGATCTGCTGAAAGATGGAGGACAGATTGTGTTAGAAAAACTAGCCACTCTATTTACGAGGCGTCTCCTGACGGGAAAAGTACCAGAGTCTTGGAAGAACGCTAACATCATCTTAATACATAAGAAAGGAGATGACAAGGACTTGAAGAATTACAGGCCGATCAGCTTGCTCTCTGTAGTATACAAGCTATTTACAAAGGTAATTGCTAGCAGAGTAAAGAAAACATTAGAATTCAATCAACCAAAGGAACAAGCAGGATTTAGAACAGGCTACTCAACAATTGACCACATTCATACTATCAATCAGGTAATAGAGAAATGCTCAGAGTATAACCAACCACTATACATAGCCTTCATAGATTACGAGAAGGCGTTTGATTCAGTAGAAATATCAGCCGTCATGCAGACACTGCGGAATCAGGGCGTAGATGAAATATATATAAAGATTCTGGAAGAAATCTACAGGGGATCAACTGCTACCATAGTGCTTCATAAAAAAAGCAACAGAATACCAATAAAGACGGGTGTAAGGCAGGGGGACACAATCTCCCCAATGCTATTCACTGCATGCTTACAGGACGTTTTCAGAAGTCAAAAACGTAGGCCTCCTCAATTTATTTATCCACAATAATGAATAGTCACAGAAAAGGAAGCAAACAAGTAAACCGAAAGGGAGAAGGCGGGGAGGCTAACCAGAAAGACATCTTCTTGGCTTCCCTATATTGGGAATCAGGGAAGGGTACAAAATAGAGTAAAAAGGAAAGAGAGTAAAAGGGGAGGGAGAGCCAATAAATTCACCACCATGGTTTGATTTTTTTCAGAAAACAAGAACTCGAGATATATATGCGACATTCTCAATTACCAGTTCATGGTGTAACTACTTCTCACGAGTGCCATTTGGCATTGGCTGGCCTACATGAAAAACATAATGCCCTCTTGACGAAAAAGAGAAAACCAAGTTTCAGCGGAGTACCTCCAGCATAATAAAGACTCATGCGTAGTCTTACATAATTAGGATGTTTATGTTTTTACTTTAACATACAGGTTCAAGTTTCACTCAAGGGCTAAGGAGTAGCCGGCGCCATAACTGTACGCCAGCATCTCCTTCAATCAATAAATAAAAGATGTTTATTGCACTCATTCGTTGTTGCACAATCGTTAATCGCAAAAATACCACTGCAAGAACGAAGTGAAACGGGTTGCAAGAAGAAGTTTCATGTAGAACTGTTAGTTTTTTTCAACTTGCAATGAAAATCAGTTGTACTGGCCAACAACAGTATGTTCAAATTTTACAAAGTTTGTGGGGTCATTATGCGCTTAAAATACTTCAAAGAAGTGCCGGGCAACATATTAAAAGCATGCAAGCAAACGTTCCTGAGTTTTTGTTAAACATTTTCGTTATTTTCCGAAGATAGTGCACCATTAGGTAAAAAAGGCGGTAAAGGATAGCGTACAATTTAATTCAAAGGTGCCACAAAACCTAGCTTTGACAGTCAATGCTACTAAAAATTCCTGTAACCAAAGTGACATTTCTTACTTCTGTTACAGAAATGTGCGAGACTATCATTTAAAATAGTAGTCGTGATCGCAAATGCGTCAGGGTGATTAGCGATCACTACCACAGTGCTCCTTTAACGACAACGTTTGATGTCACACATGACAGACCTAAATAATGTACGACCACCATGAAGGTGATCTCAGTTGTTAACCCAATTGTCTAAGTCATACTATATATTACGTGCTAAACTTTACCACCATTTCAATGACCATTTATTTGATACTCAGGACACAATGTTACAAAATCGTATAGGATCATTCATCTGAGAACGTCACTAGAAATTCGTTAGAGGTTGGAGGAATTCACCTCGCAATGGTGACCATAGCAGTTTTCATTTATTGGCAGTTCGTTTCATATCGATTTGTACACCTTCGAAATGTGACTGGAACCGATATAAAGAACGAATGGACCTCTTATCGCTAGTGACTTGGTCATGTCACAGTTTAGACAGAGAAAATGAATTGCTTTTTTATTGAGTCTTCCTTTGATGTCCATGATTCAATGTTACAAGCATGTATGAGATCATCCTACCGACCGCATTACTTGTGATCGTGAATAGGAAGGATTGATTGGCTAGACAGAGAAAATGAATTGCTTTTTTATTGAGTCTTCCTTTGATGTCCATGATTCAATGTTACAAGCATGTATGAGATCATCCTACCGACCGCATTACTTGTGATCGTGAATAGGAAGGATTGATTGGCGTCTGAATAGTGACCACTTTATTGATAATGACAACTAGTGTGATATCAATGAACACACACTCGAATTGTAAGTGGGACTGCTACAGAAGACAAATTGATTACCTATCGCAATGACTCAATTGTGCCATATTAATTGCGAAGCATTGCTTTGCGTACTGCAAGCACGTTTCGCATATGTCTATGTATGTAGATGACTATCTATCTACATAAGCGCGGGCGAGTGTGTGCCACTGGTGATTGACAGTTAGTAAAACATATGTGCAATTTTAACGCGTGAGCGTTAAGAAAAAGTTGACATCGGCTGCGTTGATCCAATGAATGTAAAGAAAAATATGCCAGGGTCCCAGCAGAAATCAAAGCCTTGCGTTCTGCGTGGTAACCAAGTATTCTGCCACAGAGCCACGCCACGTCTCGCAACTACTACGAAGATGAGTGGTCGAACCTATAGGTTTTAACATCCACAATGTCTACATTGAAGTCGCCGAGTAGTATAAAGTGCGGAGAGATGGACGCATGGATGAACGGACGGACATGTGGACGTGTGCACGCATGCACGAACGGACAGACAGATGCATGAGTGAACGGACAGATGTACGGCATTGATGATCGTGTATTGTGCTGCCATATAGTTTATTACAAACAAGGCGGGTTGTTTACACATATGTTCCCATTTCTCTTGCAGGTGTTTAGTTTCGGTTTGTGTTTTCTGGGGCGTGATGGACGCCAACTAGGTCAGCGCTAAGAAGCTTCCCCTTAAAAGTGTGGCATTGGGACAGTCGACCAACGAACGCATAAAATAAATATCATGGTTCCAGCCGCAATGCAACCCCACATTATGCGTGGCAATCACGCATTCTACCACACAGCCAGGCTAGGTCTCAGAAGTGGTTTTCAAGTAGACCGTAATGCTCGTGAAACGTCATTTTTGTTGCAGCGCTGGTTATTCCATCTTGTAAACAGTACACAGCATTTCCAGCATTCACAGGGTTTACATTCTTCAAGATTTGGCAAGCATGGATGTTAGCGATATTGAAAACTCTCGTCTCCGGTGCGTGCGGGCATAAAATTCATGTTTTCAAACCCAGTACCACTAAGACTATTTTTTACGCAGTTTTTTTGCTATGTCTCCTATGACCAATATCACGAGGCACAGGGTTTTAATGAAGTTGACATATAAATGCTGATGCAATAAAAATATTAGTGATGCATAGAGAGTAGGGAACACGTGCATACACAAATCAATTGATACAGCAACACTATTCATTATATAATGTGCCTTAAAGCGACGTAAACTGAGATGTAAAGTGGCGCTAATAGAAATTTGATATGTACCCTACTCGCCCCTTCGGGGAAGGCTTGGACAGACGCTTTCGTTATTGTAAATGTAAAGTTCCTCACAGCTCTTTTTTCTGTACATTACTTTCATCCACCACTCCAGAGAGAGCAAGATGCCCCACTTCAAGGTTACAAATACTAGACTGCTCCCTCGACGACGTTACGTGTTTTGATTGCGATAGCGATTATATGGAACCATTCAGAGAAGTTTTTGCCATCGCCGTCACCATCAAGTTCCGAGTATGTATATCTAAATCAAAAAGCCTAAACAAACCATATAACAGTTTTCTAAGTGCGCCCCCAGCTTTCGGACTTCTCCCCATTCACTTTGAACCCTGCATGCCACGCTAGACAGCTATGCCACACGCCAGTCATTCTTTGAATGCTAGCGGCAATCAATTAGCGCTACCGGTACGCAGATTTCGGAAGTGCTTCGACGTGGTCATAAGCAGCAGCGAGGTGGTGTGAAGGCTGCCCTTTAAAGCAACGCTCATTGATTATTTTCAACAGGTTTTGATACGTGCAATGAAAGTCCATGAAGTGGATGCTGATGATAGAGCGAAACTGGGTCCTAAGGTTCAATACATCTGCGTTGAAGTCATCGACTAGAACGAAAGACGGACAAATGAAAGGACGAGCAGACAAACGCGCGGATAGACGGGATAATGGTTTATTTTATGTACGCTGTGTAGACAGCTTTGCGCCGAGATGTTTTCCAGCTGCGCTTCGACGGTCCACTGTGTCCGGGCGGAATGAACCCGTATGAAGGTCGTGAGTTCCTAAGAAGCTTTATTTATAAATGTGCTTCTTTTCTGTACTCATCTGGAATGCCTGGCCATTTTTCGAACACCACGCACAGCAGCATCGCAAAGGGGTCACACCACGATCCGCGGTGCTCAACAAGAAGGTTTTGGTGCCGTAGACGCTCGCAGTCCGACGATAACAAACGCTGAAATTACAAATGTGACAGTTGTTGGTTTTTTATCTGTTCTTCGTATACCTATGCTCTAGGTTCAAGCATCTTTCTTTGAAAAGCTTGATGTGGGAGTCGAGCTGTGACAGCAAGTAATTCACTGTACTCGCGTTTGCGCGCGCGCGTGTTGTGTGTGCGTGTGCGTGTGTGTGTGTGTGTGGTGTGTGGTGTGTAGTGCTTGCGTGCATGCGTGAGTGTGTGCGTGTGTGTGTGCGTGTGTGTGTGCGTGCGTGCGTGTGCGCGTGTGTGTGTGCGTGCATGTGTGCGTGTGCGCGTGTGCGCGTGCACGTGTGCGCGCGCGCGCGTGTGTGTGTGTGTGTGTGTGTGTGTGTGTGGTGCGTGTGTGCGCGCGTGTGTGTGTGCGTATGTGTGTGCGTGTGTGTGTGTGTGTGTGTGAATGCGTGTGCGCGTGTGTGTGCGTGTGCACGTGTGAGCGTGTGCGCGTGCACGTGCGTGTGTGTGTGTGTGTGTGTGTGTGTGTGTGTGTGTGTGTGTGTTCTTTGGACTTGAGCGAAGCTCCGCAAGTATCAAGTTGCTTCCCGTTCATCGTATGACATTCTAAATTGTTTCTATCACATTCGTTGCTTTGCCCTATATGAGCTAAACTGACATTTCCGTGGAAGCTCGCATTATTCCGCTGGAAACAAACACCTCATGGAAGAAGCTTGATCCATCACTTCTGTTGAAGTTTAAAGTTCGACGGAGGCCCGTCTGGTTAGAATGATGCATGGTGAAAGTAACAAGCCGTAGGAACTTCTACGACACGCGCACAAAAGCCGCACACGACAAGAAGACTTTACGCTACCAACGTAAGCTTGATTCGGAAGGAATTGCGAACCTGTGGCTCTCCGAAATCTCTCTTGAACGCTGTCGAATGACAAATGGCACATCCGAACATGCCCTGTGCTGCCTTTGGTGAAAAGTGCACGAGAATACCTTATATCTTTTATTAGCTAAGCCTTCAGCCACGTTTTACGTGCCTACGAAGACCAAGTGATACATGTTCTAGGCCAGAAACAGTGACAGTGACTCGTCAGTGGGAAGGACAAATTACCTAAAGTTCGCCGGTGTGGTATACGTTTTACCGCACCAGGATTCTCACAACGTGTATATTGACAGGAATGGTTGCTTTTAAATGCTTCTCAAGCAGCACAACGATGACTTGAAGCAGACAATTGATTATTCCGGTGTCATCTCTGAGCGTGATTCAGGAAGACACCTAAATGACGGGGGGAACACAAATACTTTTGCTAGAGAAAAAGATCTCGCGATGACTTTTATCTTGGGTTATTCATAATACAGACAACTGCACGCACTCTCAACGAGAACGATGATTTAGGGTTTGGATTAGGACGGTGTTACTTAGCTGGCGGATCTATAGCATTGCGAAACTTGCAGGGAATCACCAACCACCCTGCCCTGTTTCCTTCTTGCTAATTCTAACTAATATCGTGTTATTATTTGCTCCTTTTTTATGTAAGCATGAGAATGCCTTAAAAACTCGCGCGTCGCGCTATGTAACTCTGCATAAGCAAGCGGCCTCTGTGCTGCTCGGCATGCAGTACTGCACACGAGGAATGATGACAGTCTACATCATCAGTGTATGTGCACTGCCTGCGTGATATATTATGTATAGCTTATATGACGCTGTCTGGTCACTCACATGTTCGCATTTTACTCGTGAAGAGGCTATCTTGTTGAAGCCAAAACGTCGTTCTTTTTTGTGTGCGTGTTTTAAAATTCACATGCATCGGTGTCGTGCCTACGGTTTTTTCACCTTCACCAATCACTTGGTTTAGCAATCTAATTACATTGTTGGGTATTAGTGAGCACTCTCGAGTAATTGTGTAATCTACGCCTGTGCTCATCCACACACTAGCCCAATGCGCCACAGGAATACGGGAGGTAGAGATTCGTAGCTTGAGCCGTGAACACGCGCCGACGTTCAACGTCCTCCAGGCCCCTGTCTCGCTCCACCAAGGTATGCCATTCTCCCGCCGACTTCATTGCCTTTCTGCACCGCTTACTGCAGGATCTTTATTGGTCTGCGCTATCGCCCTCGAAGTAAATGGTGGTGAAACACAGTCGGTGCACTGTGAACGTTGCACTACTTCGAGAACGAGCCGTAACAAGCTTACACGAAGGGAAAGGAAAAGACCATAACTGCGCCGTAAGAGAGCCCCCAACGCCAGTGCGTCGGGGCTTCTTCGCTGCTACCGCCATGCCTAAACGATCACATGATTGCTTGCCGGCACGCATTCTAGGGAGCCATGTTTTAACTGCGTCATGCACGAATGGTCTCTATTGACCCCATTAGGTGTATGGCACATTACTTCTCATCATCACTCACAGACAGGCGACAGCACCACCCCGCCCCAATACCAGACAGAACTTTGCGCGAAGGAACGTCTGAGCGATACAAGGCGCGTTCGTAGGATGCCCTTGACCTGTTGCGATACCCTAGTTAAGCAGAGCGTCGCGCGCATACCATCGCTGCCCGAGGAGTCGTAGATTTTGTTCCCGGTCCGGTTTTTAATTTACAAATTTTTGGTCTGTCTGTCTGTCTGTCTGTTTGACCATCGTAACGATATCCTAAACGGCCAACCCCATCCGCAGCACCAACCAATATTGCTCAAGTTTAAGCGTTCATACTTGTGAGATTGTCAATTAAAAATCAATTATTGCGCATATGCGAGGCACTATAACAACAAGTCAATATTCTGTATGTGTGTCATTATACTAGAGAAGGCATAATAAGTAATTCTAAAGACCGTTGCGTTTATCACGCTGCGCTGACTATGCAACGCTATGCTCAAAAAGGCAAGTGTTTCCAACGCTTCGCTAAGACAACATGGTGGTGGCACCTGCCCGTCGCTTTGCGTTCTACACCTTATCGCCTCCGAGACAGGTGGGCACGCCTTCCTTCGTTTTCGAAGATACCTGCCATATAGCGCTCGTGGCTAACGTGCCTTCGCGTCATGAAGAGAGACACTCTAACGTAGCGCCTCTAGAACGGAATTCACTAATTTTTTAGCGCAGAGCATCAAATAAACGTTTTGCTCACTGTCTGCAGGCGCACAACTAACGTCTTTCGACGACATTTGCAGTGAAACGTGCAGATACAGGGCAAATTGTTTTTCTATCAAAATGTCTCTCTCAGATTTGATAGCGTTCAATTTATTCTCGTCATATCCGTGACTGAAATATGTTAGTTTTGTTTTGGTGAACCATGGCATAGACGTATACTTTCTTTTTAAAAACAAAATATGAAGGAAACCCAATGTCGGCTGTACGCGAAGGATCGCTAGCATGTTTTCGTCAACAAGGACCAAGCGTTTCTGTGTAACTCTGCTCCACGAATTCGGATGCGCCAAACCCATTGCCGTTCGCCACTAAAGGACTCTTCCCGATACATAAATGACATCTTTTGCACTTTTATCTCTATGACTGCAGCATTCACTATAAAGGGGGAGACAGCCCACCTTTAAATCTAATTGTTGTGTCATGTTGACGCATAAGTATCTTTTATTTGAGGCGCCCGATACATTGCTTCATGTGTATGAAATGCACATACAGATAACACTTTGCCAGATGCCTTCATATATTACATGCTCCTTCGATACTGTGCAGCAGTGCTGCACCACAAAGAGGCGTACACAAATATATCCTCTAAACCACAAAGATGAGATATGTCTGCAGCTATCACAGACAGTGCACTCAACAGCTGCTTAGGCTGTGTGGCAACTATTTTAATTAACGTAACCAAACTATCTCAGAGACCCGCGTACAACGCCATTGTATGATTCTCTTTGTGAGAATGAGAATACATTCATGCGAACCCCCCTCTCCATGAAAAAAGAAAAAAACAAACAACTCGAGCTGCATGTTTCATGCAAAAAATCGGTAGCCACCGTTTTGCTTGTTCATCCAGATATGTACTTCTGGCTCTCTGCGTAGTAGAACTCTCTGAATTTTTTCAAGCGTTGCATCTCCGTACTGGGAGCTACTCCTGGCTTTGGTGTGAAGCAAACATTGGTGACGTCCATCAAGTGCACATTGAAGAGAAACCAAGTGAATTTGTGTTTTCTGTCCTTGCTACGCATAACTAAATGAGCCTGCAAAAGAAGATTAAGAAGAGCTCAATAATTGCTTGAAAAACAAATGACCCGGCAATTAGTCAGACACGATGAGTTCATTACTGCCGAGCATTGCAATTCAGAAATATGGACACTTACAATGATATAGAGTAGATGTCTTAATCTCTGAGTCACCTAGCTAGTTCCATCACACCCAACATAATCTCTTTTTGTTCTTAGAGGCACTGATTTTGAGATAAGAAAATGTGCTTCGACAGTGATTCAAAATCATCAACTGGGTGATGTACTTAGACACATTCTCATTATTCGAGCTCAACGGGGAGAGCCAACTTCATCTTTGTAGGCTTTGTTTTATTATATGGGAGTGCTGTTTAGGACAAAAAAAGGTGCGTCATGATTATTTACACGGCTGTGAGTGGTAGGGCATACTTTGTACACAAGCAGAATAAATTTGTCCACCATGCTTTCATCCCTGACCATGAAATAAATCACATCTTCTCTATCTTTCATTTGCATGTGGACATTTATTTCACAAGAGTACCACAGGTACATATTCTGGGTTGGAAGTTTATTGTTGTGCCAAAGCAGTTCAGTGCGTTTAACTTATCGTGAGAATCAACGTGACAGTCTCACAGCCATAAAAAGGGTATTAGCGGTTTCTGGTTGTCTTTCTGATTTCAACTTATGTATCTCTTAATATAATGATGACAAAAATATCGCGATTACTATTATAGAGATAATATCTCGCTTTGTATATATGAACAATACAATTTATTCCTATCGCTTTCATTTATTCATTCCTACAGTGACACTAGCGTATATTTTATCATTGGGCTTGAGCGAACATTCTTGCTGAGATATAAAATTTTCGATGAAGGTATTTGCTTAAAATATTTACTTTCAGTGGTAAATATGAACTGTAGCACTCTTTAAGACGCGTGTATAGCATAATTTCAGTGCAAAAAAGACCACCAGTTGGTCTAAATTTCCCGAGAGCCACACTACAACACACCTCATACTCAAACCACAGTCCTTCCGTGTATAACTCTATATAATATTGTAACAATGTCTGGCACTGGGCATCCGCGTTTCTTTTGTGACGTGTAGCAGCCTGGAAACCTCCTCTATATATTTGTTTTCTGTTGTTAGTTTCCCCTTTGAAACGATTTATGCTAAACGAGCCTACATCTTTAGAGCGAAACGCTGATTCTATGTATCGGTGATCAGATGAATTTTTGATACTTTCCAATCTATGCACTTGTCACGCATGGTCAAGGAAACCAAATGTAACTTTAAAAATTACCTCACCTGCAGTCATCTTAATTTATAAAACAGAGAAACGTATGAGGATGCCACTTCAAGCCAAACTAAAGTTAGCGAGGCAAGCAGTTATATCGAAATATTGAGAAGTCGTACCTTTTCCTTCATTGTGTCCAGCGAATCAAAGGAAATGAAAAAAGTTCTGTTGACAGCTGTATTAATGCCAGCCATTACCTTCTCATTTTTAGTACCGTAGTACTGCCTTCGCATGACTAGAACGGATGAAAAAAGACGTGTAAATCGAAAGCTGAGGTGCTCATTTGCGCAGATTATCACAAATAATTTTTTGTTAGGGGCACGGTATGCTTCGTATGACTACCTTTATGGCAGTGAACGGGATAACACGTCAAATCTACCTATTTATTTATATCTTATATAGTAACTGCTGCTATAAAACTGAAATCAACTCCGCGCGAAAAATAAACGAACATGGTTGTCCCTCAAATGGAAAAGTCGGTAGAATACAAAACGGAACCATGTCGTCCCACTGCTAGTTGGTGCTATGTTGGTCAGTGATATAGGGTGGATTGCAGAGTGCCTGTAGTTTTATGGCAGCTATTGCACCAGTTAACGCGGATGCACCAACGTTGACGCATTGTGGCACATCGCCACCCGATGACTAGTGACCATGCTCATGAATAAATATTTCTGGCAGCTGAAGTAGTTAGTATTGTCTGTTCAATTCAGCGCAAAGATGACATCGATAAGTACAAGATAAACATGGATGATCAATATAAGCTAGCTCAAAACGTCATCATCTGAGAACAGAAACGCCATCAGGTGCCCTCACCTGATTACACAGGAAGCTATGCATGTGCCTATGTGTACCACAAAGTGCTTCACCAACGCGAAAGACAGAGTTCCTAGATTGAACCCTGAACGTAGTTAGGCGTTCCAATTTTTCTTACATGGTTCTCACTCCACTGATGCATGTATTTCATGATATTTGCCTGTAGACGTTGTAGCCTTTATGTGGCGCCTAAACAGTTTTGTCAGTTGCTGCTGCTGCACGGGCAGTGTAAGATCCTGCGAAGCTGCTGCATGTCGAAGTTGCACTACCAAAACGACGAGGTGTCACGTGCTTAAACGGTGCAAACATTCTAGCACGTAGCTGCTCATTAGCGAAATGAATCACCACGCTTTCATGCTGATAAACAGTTTTATGCTGAAAACAAAAAACCTAGTTGCATCATCAATGCTTGCACAATATTTCCATTAGGTGCATGTTTTTTTGTCACATGCATTGTTATGTATATTTATGCGAAAAAAACGAAGGGCCTCATAATTATTGCTGCAACAGATATTGCATGCTTCATGACCAATGCCGATAACATTGCCTGACTCGCTACTCTTACACAAATCTCCCAACGGCCTCCTGAATAACCCTTCAAACTCACTAAGCTGGTCGTCGCACGCACAAGAAACCCCGTCTTTACGTCTGTCTAGACCATTCAGTTTCCTGCAATACTCACTGGAACTCTGGCACTATGATCATTCAGCTCCCCATGAACGATAGGTGGTGCAAGAATTTGTCTAAATGCTGTGTTCTTGTCTTCTAACACACTTGCAGCTTTATTTGTTGTGTTAGGCATATTTTTTTTCGGACAAAACAGTGGATCGTTGTCAACTTCATGTACCGATTTGAAATGATAGACCTAAATATTTGAAGGTGATGAAGAGAGACTGCTGACCTATTTCTGAACTTCGTTTTGAGACAAAGTGGCTGAAGGCCACGCGCTGGAACACCAACATCAAAGAACGAAGGTTAGAGAAATCCGTGTGCTACCCATCTCTCGGGTGATGATTGAAGCCCCGTACGTTGAAGCTTCCATAGAAAATAACACCAAATTTTCTTCTAGAGTACAATTAGGAAAGCTCTATAGCCCAGTCTAAACTTGATAATCCGCTGGAAGTCGCACCTCATAAATTGCCCTCTAAATTATAAGGGAGCATTACTTGCGACAGCACTGCCAATGCTTGGGGGGGGGGGTCAAAAGCTCCCATGCCATGCTCTCATAAAAATACATGGGATAGTGACCTAGAAGTAATTCATCCCCCTGTACTTGCATGAGTGCTGATCTTGTCGCAAACATGAGACAAAACGGAAAGACATTCACGTTTTGTTCCACCAACCACAGATGTCATCTTTCTAGCCTTCATCATGCACTCTCAAAGCTTGTCCAGAAGCCATGCCCTCCTTTGAACTGAAAATTGTGAGTCGGTGAAAGGACTCATCTCAACAGGAAACATGACTGTTTCTTGGCGTGGTAGCAGCAGCGCGGTGAACATGCTGCCGCTGCACTCGAACGGTTTGAAAAATACCGACTATCTTCCGAGCGTAAGTACTAATGTTAAGTACTATTGTGCCAATTTAACCGTCTTCGATGCGTCATCAACAAAAGAGTCCTAAGCATTGCTTTTTTTCTGTACCTCAACTTCGACAGTACGGTAATAGTGCAATTGTAATGTTTATTTGCAAGAGCCATGACACGCAGAATTGCTTGATAGGGACATTGATAGCTTTTTGGTGTTAGCTACATAAGTGCTGCTTACGACAAGGCGCGCACAGAATCATGTATGCAAGAATATTTGCCTACATGCTTCATTGTTCCACTTCAGTATTACTCAGGATCGAAAACTTGTCATACAAGGGCGGACTGCAGTGAGGCAGGTAGCCACCATTTTTAGAGTTTATGTTTTTTATATATGTTCCTTTCTTTTTTCTGGATAGGGTATTGCAAAGGTTACGTAATTGGTAAGGCATCACTCTTAGCACTTCTGTTGATCGATCTTTAGGACAGTTGTTCTGAATCCTAATATTACGGTGATTGTGGACACGTAACATTGGTGTATGCGCAAGCACAATATTAGACACTGTACACGTACCAGCATAACATTAAGACCGTGTTTGGAAGAGGTCTGTGATTACATACTCAAAGCAGCTCCATCTTGCCAATTTTTCCCACCTTACAGAAGGCCTCGTCCATGGTTTTCGGGGCTTCTTCATTATGTTAGAGCACATCGCAGGTATTCACATTTACGAAACACTCGAGTGTTGTCTATGCAGATGCATTTATATGTGATGACGTGACTAGATGGAATACAAGTTTGACATCGTCCTGTGTGACTATATTAGCGTTATAGGTACATAATTTAGTTTCCTATTAATGTTGCTTGTCAGTGTTCCTTCGCCTAGTGCTAGTGTGAAAAACAAAAGTTAACACCAGTGGATGAGTACTCGAACGTAAGAACGAGTAAGGCAAAGGTATGAATATGGATAACATAGGAAGGCTTCGAATCACGGGGCACAATTACGAGCAGATAGTTGAGTTGGCATCGAAGGCTTAGGAAAGAATATAGTGCGAAGCAACATGGACAAATCAAAAGAAAGCAAGACGACACTAACACCAACTATCCACAAAAGGCTTTTCACGATTGCGGTAAAATAAAGAACACGAAATAAGTTATCTGTCCTTCCAAAAATATGGCAGTGCCGCCTGTAAATGTTTTACATGCATGGGTGTGCATGGCCAATAACTGTTCAGGCACATGTATACACATGTATACTTCTCATGTATACTTGTATACATGTATACCATGTATACTTGTATACATGTATACTCATGTATACTTTATATGTATACTTCTCATGTATACACGTATACTTCTCACATGAATACTTTTACATTGTCAAGAGTCGCCCCGCCGTGGTGGCCTAGTGGCTAAGGTACTCGGCTGCTGACCCGCAGGTCGCGGGTTTCGAATCCCGGCTGTGGAGGCTGCATTTTCGATGGAGGCGAAAATGCTGTAGGCCCGTGTGCTCAAATTTGGGTGCCCGTTAAAGAACCCAAGTGGTCGAAATTTCTGGAGCCCTCCACTACAGCGTCTCTCATAATCATACGGTGGTGTAGGGACGTTAAACCCCACATGTCGATCAACATTGTCGAGAGTATGACGAAAGTTTGGTGTGAGCACTGTACTATGCGGGCACAAGAATGAGCAATTAGTGTTAGGGCTGCTAACTTGCAGTGGAAGGCCCAAGTGTATTGGAATACCGGACTCAAACGATAAGCTTTCCTGCGCCCTGCATTTGCTACACTTTTGTACATACACATAACGGTGCTCAAATCGAATTTTCTCGAGCAGGTTCACCCGCAGCAGTGACTTACAGAAACCGTATGCTAAGTAGCACAACCTTACCTCTGGCATGCTGCCTATGGCAAAACGGGTACAACGTTGATACGCCGCGTACTCCGGCTTCATGAACCTTACGGGCATATTGTAATTCAACACGCCCATTTGGAATGCGAAAGCAACTATTTTTGCGTTGGTAGTGAACGATGTAGTTGTCATGGGGATTGTGTTCTTCTGTAACAGAGAATGTGCACAATTTGTAAGTCCTTTGCCGAACCTTTTACGTGTCGGCATCCTCGAAAGAATTCTGCCTGTGCATCAGAAGCATATACAGTTATTCGAACTGAGACAGCTTTTAAAGCCCTCTTTTTCTTGATTCTAAACGTGGTTATAAAAAGAAAGTCGAATTATTTTAACTGAGGTTATTTCAGGTTGTCGTCATGATGTCATCATTGGTTAATTTGTGATTTTCGAGCACACCTTTACAAGGAACATCACACGTGACAAAGGATTTCATAAAAATGCCTCCCGAAATACAATATGTGGGCGTCATCGAAAAAATACCGTACGCGCCCGTGGCTTAAACTGAAATTTATTCAATCATCACGCTGTGCCATAGGCGAAAAGCTACCTAAGAATGCGAAGTTTCGTAACTCCTTCAGAAAACTGATCTTCTAAATTCATTTCACAATTTTTTTTAATTTCCAATAAAGGACACTTTAGTACTGGCTCTTAGTGATTTACAGCTTTACACATGAACTGAATGCACTATTTGAACTACAAAAGATGTCAGCTATAATACCTTGGAATTCAAGAATTCTTTATTTGAAATTATGAAGAACTGCAGCAGAAATATAGTTTATTCTTCTATATTCGCACTACAGTTGCAGTTCCTAAAATGTCAACAATTAAACGACATATCACCTCATTATACTTCCATGTCAGTGCGTGGAAGCGGCTCTTGAGACTGTGGCTTCTCGCTTAAATAACATTTAGGATTATAAAGCCATGCTTTTACGTAGACATTGAGCAATGGTTGCTGCTACATGCAATAATTACAGATACACGTATGACATTTAAGACATAGACTGCTACAGCTAACGAAAACAAATGGAACGCACTGCCTAAAAAACAACTATTTTTCAGGTACTGCTGAGGGCAGTAGGGTATTCGATACGTCGATGAGTGTCACAAGACAACATGATAAACAAAGCTCAGCAACGGGTGAAAGAGGTCATTCTGTTTTTTTGTTGTTGTTTTCGTTAGTGGGAACAAAACACTCTTCATCTATAGCTGTCACCCAAAAGGCCATCATATACAACAAGGAGAAACACACAGCCGAAGCACACAACTGTTTTAGACACGTCAACAATGAATACAGTTCTACTCTGACCACATCTAACACACTCCACGAGTGGGAAAATATGATATATTGTACTATGAAGTCTTGGTTTTGAAGACCTTTATTAGGCCCGAGGAACCGGCAGCCGACAGCTGAGATGAACGAACCAAGATGATGATAATGTACAGATGAAGAGGATTGTATACTAAATGCTCACAGTACTTGTATTTCGCAATAAAAACAGGAACTTCTCAAATCTTCACTTGTGAGGGAACTGAGTGCTAAATTACACCAAGACTGCTAGAAAGGAAACAAAAATTACTACTTTTTTTCACGCACAACGGCAAAAAAAACAATAATCAAATATTTGAGACGTTTTTAGCGCTACGGCAGCTGGTCCTCCCTTTCTATATGCTTTTGATGTGTGCGCCATTGCTTTCTGATGATCGACAAACTTCTCACAGGCATATTTATCCTCATTGGTGATGTTGTTCTCAGTGGAATATTTCAAGGTTATGGGGGGAAGGGGCATGACAGTGCCCAGGACAGAGGCTCACTTACCATCGATGACATCATATTGTTTTTTGGATCCCAGGCAGGTTGACAGGCTGCGCACCGTCAACACGCACGTAATAATAACTACCACGGTCACGTCATCCCTGCGACAACGTGAGAAAAGCTTATGAGACATCTGTTGCGGCGGTATCTACATAGGCGAGGAAGATGTTTCGATTTATCTCACTATAGTCACTTCACATCACTTAATTACCTTAAAGACCCCCTAGAGGGGGTATTACAAAAGAATGGTAAACATACAACAAATGTAATACATATGCATGATGCGTACAAGTATGAACAGGGGTAACCAATACAGAAATAAAATAATACATGTGCAGGATCAGTATACATATTAACAGGCGTAACACCTTGCCAAAAAAAGAAGACAAAGTGAGAACGAGTGGCACAAAAAGGCACACTGTAATTTATAGGTCACAGACTTTGGAATAAGCAGGCTACGATGTTTCGTGTTCACGCACTCAAGCTCACACTGCAAGCCACCGCCCTCTGTACCTTGTTTCTTTTCCATAAGGTATTGATATTGAGCAGTTCAACCATTGCAATCATTCATTCATAAACGGGCAGTGATGAAAAATTTAACGGTGCTTCACGTGATGTTTGGATTGGCTATAGTGTACGCTACCAGTGAAGGTAGCAATATAGGAAACCACGTAGTGAAATATACAAATATATATATATATATATATATATATATATATATATATATATATATATATATATATATATTCGGTGCGTAGTGGCAAAGATGTGGGAAAGCACTTCATGACTAAGATTTTGACCGTGCCACGGCCTCATATATATATATATATATATATATATATATATATATATATATATATATATATATATATATATATGCATATTTCCAATATTCCTCCAAGTTTTTTTTGCTCCGTAGGTAGGTACTGGTAAGACGCTGCTCTCTTATACATTCCTCTTGATGGGTAATGTCAATCTACAATTTGTCAATAGAGGTTCCTTCCCGAATGTGCTCCACCCTTTTTTTTATGAAATGTATGTAACTAGAGGTTGGTGTCTATGAGTGGCGCCAGCTACTCCTCTTGCACAAAAATCGACATTGCACATTTTGTAGCAAACACAAGGCTATACATATGTACATAGCACAACACTTACCCAAATAGTCCACGCTTTTTGATACTGAGTGTCCACGCCACACAAAAATGTGTCCACACAACACAGAAATGTTTCCACACCACACAGAGTTAGTAAAAACACAAGTAATCATGCCAACTTGAATGTTCACCCAAAACTTGAAAGTTCAATGACATGTCTAAGGTGATCTTGGCGCTTAAGTACTGAACTGTTTTCAAAAAGGATTTCCCAGAAAAATCGTGGTGAAGCACGAAAATGTTTTTTCGAAACATACCGGTTAACAGTGGCGATAAAACATTTTCTCTTCGTTTAGTACTTTTGAGCTATGTCTGATTGCTACAGAAAGTGAACGACTGCACGCGCTTCAGTAGCTTGTAGCTTTCCTTTTGGCCATGGACCCTAGACTTTTGCAATTGATTGCGGTCGCATATTCTTCTAGTTACTTCCATATCGTCATTCGGCTCGACGGTTACTACCTGTTCGAATTAAAAGCAGTCTTTTACAAATTCCTGCGCAACGCTACCTCTCCCGAAGCACTGTTCTTTTGAGAGGTTGTTGTATATTACTTTCGTTACGTGCAGAATAATTTTAGGACCCATATTTCTGCTCACATTGTCTAGTTCAGTTATCATGAATTGAAATTTGTCGCCAGAGTTACTCGGCAATGCAATGTCATCGGCGAAGCGCGCGTAACTAAGGTACTCTTCATTATCTTGTATACCCGACTCTCCTCATTCTACGCCTCTGCGAACCTCCTGTGAGAACGCAGTAAATAGCATTGGGGAAATCATATCTCCACAGTATATATCGGCCTTTATGCCATATCTAGAGCGATGGGGTACTCACGAAGTCAGTTTTGTCACCGTCGCCTTCAGAGTGTTGTAAGAGTCCTCGAAGTCGTAGCTGTAGTATCCGAAGGCAAAAATAATATGTGATGATTTTCCATATTCCGAAGCTGGAATGACAGATCTTAATTTCTGCATAGGAAATAAAATTGATTCTCATTTTTATTTCCTCTAGATTTCATTCCTTATCAAACTAGAGCGAGAATGCAGAAGAGGATGCATGAGGCTGAAATGAGGCATCAAGAAACTCGTACATACATCAACGCAAAAGTTCTTCTCGGGTAACAAAGTGTTTCACATTATATTACGCAAAAACTACCAATATAGAATAAATATCTTCATCCGCGAACTTGCTTGATGAGGGTTACACCTAAAACTTTGCTTTTCTCAAGTTTTCATTGACCTCTCTACAAACCTCTTTTGTTCAACAAGTCTGAAGTCATATTTAGAGTGCCGTCTGCTAAGCTTATAGCTCAATATACGGTATCAAATAGCCAGCACCACCAGAAGTTCATCTGTTTTAAGATCAGTTTGTCTAAGGTTCTAAGTTTCCTACAACCATAGGCGCGTTCAATAAGATGGGGCAGCGGGGAGGCACCAGCGATTACCTGTCCGAGGGGGTGGGGTAATCATATCACATACCTTTACTCAGGCTGACCTGTCCTATCACTGTTTAGAGAAGAGCCTTATTGCTGCATAACATCCCCCCCCCCCTTCCATTAAGGAAGCTTGTGCCATTTTATGACTACGGTTACTTGTTCGGCTATAGCTTTAATAACAAACATTCATGCACTTCATTACATCAGAACTAACCCTGCAAACTGACTAAACTATACTGCTATTTCTAGTACATCATATCATTTCCTCTGATTTCATTGGCGCGTTCTCCCATGTTTGCATGCGCTTCTTTTCTTTGCCTAAGCAGTGAATTCGCATAAAAGTACAAGTCTACACTCTTGAGATTGTCTAAGCACATGCTGTCATCCAACTGTGAGAGATTGACCCTTCTTACTCGTAAATACTGCTTGATACTTTGTCAAACATATTGATCTCTACCGTTACGCTTAGTTCGACGAAGATTACAATACTTGCTTCATTACTCTTTTTTTTCATTAGGAAGCTTTGGAGGAGCAATTAATTATATGGCGGTTCAACGAAAAAAAAGCACATATACGTTCAGCATTTTTGAAAGATTGAATCAGTGAAATAATGTCCCTTGCGACGACAGCTACATCCACAATATAACGGAAACTTAAGATCACTGTACCGCCGTTGTCTTCTTCAACAGAGCTGGGCCATAGCTTTGGAGGTCAGCGTCGGTTCCATAGATCTTTAGAATGCCAAAATGCTTGATCTTTTTCGTTTGAACGAACTGTAGCGCACTCGTCATGCCTTTATCAGTCGTTTCGTTTATGTACCTGGAAGAACAAACGGGATGCGTGCGTTCGCTGTTCGAAGAGCACACCATCATGCAAGAACGTTCAAGAAAGTTTAAACCATTGCTTGCGAAGCACGCTCACTGCAAGTGGATTTTTAAAACTTCTACCCGATTTAAATAGAATTATACATGATTGCTAAATAGCGTATGTCCCAACAATATGATTTATATGTGGGGTTTAACGTCCCCAAAGCCACCATATAATTATGAGAGACGCCATATTGGAGGGCTCCGAAAATTTTGACCACCTGGAGTTTTTTTAACGTGCACTAAAATCTGAGTTTCAGCTATTTGGGCACCACGGTGGGCGAAGTGGAGGCGAAGTGGAGGCGAAGTGGAGACGAAGTGCTAACGGCGTGTGTGCGCTGTGCGATGTCACGGCACGTTCCATCTGATCTGGAGTTTTCTATTATGAGGTACCTGATAACTATGTCTCGTTGTTACCATGGAAACGTTTATATACATACTTATTACCAGCGGATATCGTATTGGTGTGATCAGCGGATATCGTATCGGATATCGGTATAGGCGCAATGCGCGAGGCCTTTTGTTGTTGTGCCTTTGTCATGTATTTAGCATTGCGCTAGAACTCTCATCTTTAACAAACTAGGCCTTTTGTAGTTTCAAAACATTTCGCTTGATTTCTTTAGAGTGCCGATGGCCCTTCTGAGCTCATTGCAGCAGCAAAGTTTTTAATTTTACCCTTTTGTTATAATTCAACAACATTAAAATGTTGCATTCAATAGGTCCATCACAATAATTTTGAACTCATTGGTGTGAGCATAGGAGATAGCGTGCTGCGATGGACTGACAACATAACTTTTTTATTGCGATAGCAATTATGTGGACACTCTCGGCTGGACTTTGCCGCCAACGTCGGCGTCGATGTGGGCGTCGGCGTCGAGATCATGCACCGTGTATATTTAGGTATATATATAAGGTATGGGATACGGCACAACGGGAGCGTTGTCAACAAGGATAAATATATTAATTTCCCAACAGTTTCGGGAGGGGTCCTCCCTTCATAAGGGGATCAGTTATACTGACATGAACTTCCAAACTTCGTTGCTGCCGCGTCCCTCTCGCCTTGAAAGATGTTTGCGAGAGTGAGAGGGAACTAAAAAAGGAAAGAAAGAAAAAACAAAAGAGGGAAGAAAAAAGGCAAAAAAGAAAAAGAAAGGAAAGAAAGTGAAAAGGGGGAAGGACCACTGTCAACACTGAGAACGAAACCAACTGTCCGTGTACGTCAACATACGGCTCTTATCACGTGCCGTTCAGTTCTCGACGTGTGTCGGGCCACCCAAGATTGTCGCCGCGGTGGCGGGAGGGTCCGTGACGGCGTGCGTAAAGAAAGGATTTCCCTTTAATGGGTCGGTCGGCGTGCGTAAAGAAAGGGTTCCCCTTAATGGGGCGGTCGGCTCTTTACCTTTAATCTTCGTCCGTTTCCCTCCCGCCACGGCGGCGACAATCTTAGGAAAAAATATACTTATCCTTGTTTAAAACGCTCCCGTTGTGCCATATCCCATACGTCCTTCACGAAGACTAACTGGCCCATTGAATTATAACTCCCACTAAGTATATATATATATATATATATATATATATATATATATATGTGTGTGTGTGTGTGTGTGTGTGTGTGTGTGTGAGAGAGAGAGAGAGAGAAAAACGCAAGAAAAAAATCTAGAAAGAACACTCCAGTGGCTGAAGTTGAACGTGGCACCTCTGCGTCCTGAAAGCGAGGCGTTAACCACTGAGCCATCCCGGAGCGCATTCTGCACCATTCGAACGGCAAGCTACTTATATTTACCACTTACCGTGGCTCAAAAGTATCTCGGGGGGGGGGGGGGGATTGTGTTTTTAGCATTACCAGCAAGATGGCGCGAAAAACGCGCGTCGCCATATCGCTGGCTGCCTTCGGGCTTTACCGGCATGTTTCGATCTGCTTTCAGTTCTGCGCGTGACCTTTCAATTCGTTGCTATCACATTCATTACTTCACCTTTACGGCAAAGCTGCGACTTTTTTCATCAATCAAAAACTAAACAGACATCAAGCTCTGACACTCAGGCTTTTTCAAGTCGGGGCGTACCATAACCCCGCCCTAATACACAACATTTATCCCGAAATACAGCTAATACATATTCCTTGTGCAATGATATAGCTAACTTATAACACATACTCTGGTGGTGCCCCACGTTACGTAATGAAGCCATCACGCCATCTAAATCGAAGGGTGCTATTACCAGCTCCAAATAGAAGGTCGGTATTACCAGCGCCGAACTTGAATAACAATTATCGGCATTCCAACAGGCCTTCGACACAGCATAGAGACTTGGTCTTTGTGTTCCGACGTAGGAATGGCCCACGACGTGCTAAACCGCACTTCTAACGACCTAATAAAGTTCACCCATTCGCTCATACTAAACATTTATTTTTCGCAAAATCAGGCCCTTACTTTTGACTGCGAATACGTTTACTAAACCTATATATGATCGTTGAACCTACAATCGCTCATTTGTCGGTTATTTAGGTTTTTTTACACTCGCGTGATCAACGCGGCACTATTTTGGGACATGGCATGGCAAAAACGAGACTTAAGGCTGCCTTGCGTTCATAAGCTAGGTGCCAGAGCGTCAGCTGATTCCGCCTTTAGCAAGATGTGGCCAGAGTAGCCGTTAATTGAACCCCCTTCTTCGGAAGTCATTAAGGCGCACGTGTATAGCAACTGATCTATTAACTGATCTATTACATGGTGAGCATGTCTTTGTCCTTTTAACCCTTTCGCTCTACCAATCCAGAGACGAGTTGGTCGGGCGATGGCACGTGAACGAGTCTTGCCAATAAGTCACTACCTGCCATCTGTGAGGCAATTACCTCTTGTCATAGGGAGTACTTGAATAGGGGCTTCAAAGAAATAGAGTCAAGGCCACTGCGCTTGCGTAATGCCCAAACCTCGTTGGAGTTTTGGTTGGGGAAGCTGTTCCTCAAATTTTGCGGGAACCTTGAAGCCTACCCTACAAGCTTTGCATCAGACAAACGTGACAGCATCCACTGAAGTGACATGACCAAGAACTGGGTGAGTATCCGAAGCGCCACAGACCCCATTCGAAAACTCTTCGCTCCTGCTTGACGCAAAGTGTGCATACGCGAAGAGCTTCGGGGCTGTAAACTTTTGGGGCCCCTATTCGAAAACTCCTTTGTAACGAGCTACAAGTTATATTTCAGCATACTTCCTCCCCGCAAATGGCGGGAAATGCTGGCGTTATTGGTGCCGGGCTGGAAAGCCCTCAGTCTCTCTCAGTTTGCGCAATAAATATTGTGTGGGCCTGGTTCGTATATTGCTTTTGGAACACGCAATATAACATGTTATAACGCGATGATTTGTCCTATGGCATCCATATTTCATGCAGTGCCTCCAGACAGAAGATTATTGTATAGACCCATACCATGTTTGTAAACACAAGTAGGCCAATGTCAACATTATGAGTAAAATTATAACCGACGTCCTCACGTAAATTCCGCTATAAGCGCTGAGGCTGCGATGTGCACCAACAAAACGACGATGTGAGACGCCATAAGCGTTGTGAAAGTTATAAGCTGTGAGAGCTGAGATGCGCGCTAACAAACAAAACTAAGTTGTGAGACGTGACTCACATCCAACTGCGACGCAGTTTGTCGGCACACCATTTTAGGAACGAAGCTGCAGTTCATCCCTCGTAGCCGTTGTGGTGTGTAACAAGTTAACATATTGACCTCCGAGGTGGTGCCGGTGAGAGATTACTTCTGTGTGTTGTTGAACAATAAAAAATAGTGCTCAATGTGCGTGCCAATGGCTGCTAATGGGGAATAAGAGACAGGAGCAATCGGCGTTAAGTTAACGCGCAGGTCTCCCCATTAGCAGCCATTGGCATGTACATTGAGCACTATCTGACAAGAAAGGGTTGCTACGTTATACTCGCTGGATGTAACCTCCTTAGTTTTAGAAAGGTTTAGCGAGCGTTGAGCCGCAGTGCCATGAATACAACGAACTAGTCTATACCATGAACTCGAAGTGGTTAAAGGTGGGAAGCACACGCAAA
Source organism: Rhipicephalus annulatus (assembly GCA_013436015.1). Classification (NCBI taxonomy): domain Eukaryota; kingdom Metazoa; phylum Arthropoda; class Arachnida; order Ixodida; family Ixodidae; genus Rhipicephalus; species Rhipicephalus annulatus. Next base: position 58,970 of record WOVY01005240.1, on the reverse strand, counting down.
GCGCAAGCCGTAAGAAAGTGTGCGTGTGCCAGCTTTCGTTTAGTCATTGGAATGTCCGTTGGATGGCGGTGCTTCTATATGGGAAATATATGATGAAAAGATGCGCGATGGTGGTACTTGAATGTTGAATACATGGACGAATGGACACACAGACAGATGCATGGATGGACGCATGATCGGACGCAGGGGCGGATGCATGGAAAAACGCACGGACGGACGCATGAACAGACGCACGCACGGATGGGCAGATGGACGAATGGACGGTCACACAAACGTTCGCATGGACGGACGGAAGCAAGAACGAATGGACGGACGAATGCTTCGCCCCTCTCTCCATCATTCACTCCTCGGATATGCTGCCATTTTTTTTCTCGTTGCTTGATTGAGAACACTAAATGCACCATTGCAAACCCATCCGAAACTATGGTAGGCAGAGCATCTTTTGCCTACCAAGACAGCGCCACCGCATGCACATTCGTGACGTAAGTCCGGTGGAATTTGTCGATATATAGGAAATTTGCAGCGAAGCGCGGAGATCACCGGCCATTTTTTTTTATTTCGCGCGTTGATGGTTAAGAACACTGGTGGTGGCGGACAACTACGTTCTGAAATCTACTGTATTTGTTCACTCAAAACAACCTTCACTGGAATGAAAAAAATGAATAAATAAACGACGACGCATTGCCTCTACCTAAAGGTTTTGTACAAACACTGCTCGTGGCCTTCAGTTTTCGGTTTTCGCTAGCGCCAGTCACCGCACTTACCGCACGTCTAGTGATATGCCACACGTCGTTTTCTTATACGTCTTAGCAGAGAGCTCGAGAAACAGTTGATAAGAGGCGGGCACGATCGGCTCTTCAAACGTCTGATTCAGGAGTCGCACGTCGGTGTACATGAGGATGTCGGAAATGCCGTCACCCGGGTACATGGTCTGATGAGTGGCCGTTTCGCTGACCGAGCGCATCAGTGGTGGAGGAGGAGTCGTCACTGCATTCGCGTAAACAATTGACACTTCACTCTGATTTCAATAATACAAGAATAAGCCTTTGGCTGAAGATGGAGGAAAAGAAATGTTGCTGTGAAAGAAATGAATTTGACAGAACTAACGCAAGGGCAATTCCGTGTATATGATGACTGTGTGGCTTTAAAGGCGAATTTTTCTGATCCTTTTAACTGAACACCATTATTGAGAATGAGAAGTGGTCCATATGGTGGCAAAATGGAGGTCAGAGCAATTTAGACAATAGATAGGTCAGAGCAGTCAGAGAGTTAGGAGAAATTATAGCAGCATTTAGACATGTCAGAGCTGCGCTGAAAGTCGCACAAGGTTTTGAAATATCACAACGCCGATAATGGTGACGGATGTAGATGCCAAGCACCCTAGCGCCGAGCTGAATCTCGTGTGCAGCGTGACCACCTTCGCAGTGCATGCGCGTCTTCTACCCCTTCTCTACGCTCCAATGCTCCCCTGTCTCTAACCTCGACACGCCGACGCAGGCAGCTTCTGCTTGCGAGTTGCTTGACTGCCAAAACAGCAACTTTACGCTCCGCTTGTAACCTTTACGCAGCGCTGATGACTGCGACATTTGGCTAAGCAGTTCATAGCCGGGTCTGCCTTCCAACGGATTTGTTACTTCAACAGGCTCGAGGAGGTCTTCATGTCCTCTTTAAAAAGCAGCTGTTGCCTTTCTTACATGCTGCGTTCTCGGCCCACGTCTACTTCTTCTGCTTAATTTAAACTGAGGTGTGCATAACACTCACTTGTACTCAGGCCGACTCCGCACTCCACTTCTCTTTCAAGTTAGACCTAGCATTTCTCATGTCATTGCTCGCTACGATGTTCTCAATTTGAGTACAAACAACGTTGTAATCCACAAGGTTTCTGCATTGCAGGTAAGTAGGGGCAACACTCGGTTGTCACCTATCTTCATCTTGAGAGATAGAGACAAACTACCATTAGTTATTTGATAACAGTTGCTGAGTACGCTCTACCCTATTTTTATTGACCTTCTTTAGCCTTTATCTTTTATCTTAGCCGTTTATCTGCTTGTTAAGAGTAAGCACTACTTACTCGTGGTCGTAGTTTTTCTGGTCTTAGTTGATCCGATCTTAGTTGATGCAGTCTTAGATGGGTGGTCTTTCGGTTGTAGTTGATTTGCTTGAGTGTGAAGGAGGGAGGTGGAGGAGGTTTTTCAGTCGAAGGTGGTGTCTGGATGAAAAAAAATGATAGATTGTGATAATTTTCAGGAAATGCTGTATGAAATTTCGCAATAAGCTGGTACACGAACAGACAAATAAAAGATGAGCCCGGTCCTGGTACCACGGACACCAGCGATCAGCAGAGGCTACGACTTTGTAGAAAACCGTTGCAACGCTATGAAAGAAAGAAGCACTTTTTCTGGGGTGAAGCTTCATAAAGGCGTAAGGCTTGTCTACCGTAGCCATTCCTTGTGCGCGAAGTATTCACAAGATGGCGCACGCATCGTTCGAGTTCTTTCGAAAGACAGACAGACAGACAGACAGACAGACAGACAGACAGACAGACAGACAGACAGACAGACAGACAGACGCTTCGCCCCTTTCATCATTCACTCCATGGATATGCTATAACTTTTTATCCGGGGCTCACCTGACACTTGGCACCTAAGTCTTAGTGCATGTCAGTAATGCTCATGTTCAGATTTTAAATGCCCACACAAAGATTTGATATGATATTAGCTGAACAGCTGAACAACCAACTGCACGCTAAGCAGCAGCGTGTATGCACTAGAACTCGTCATTAACTCATACAGTATTATGGATGCTGTCTACAAGGATACACTGGCAGGATTTGCCACATTATTCCCGTACAGGCAGTCGTGGTGTTTTCCGTAATATGCGATTTTCAGTTTTTCGGCAAACTACAAATTTGAATACCTGGTTCTATTTTAAACATCACTTTCCATCGGTTTGCCTGCTGTCCCCGAGTGTCTTTGTCAAAATAGGGACAATGAACATACTTGGGCTATCCAGAATTAGCAACCTGAGTGTGGTTAGTGCTCACTGTCTGAGCATTCAGATTAAGCAAATGTGACGTGGTCTGTGCTTCCATAAGCGTTTGCAGTGTTTCCCATTTTTGGTGGGGGGGGGGTGCAAAGTGGGATCCCACAGCTCTAACCTGCCATTGGTCAAGTCAAAATACTACATGCATTGCGATGGCTGAAAAAAATTGAGAACAAATCGATGGCGTGCCTCTGATAAATACCTCCCAGTGTTTGCTTTTCTGAAATGAAAATGGCAAGCAAAGAGTTCTTTACACGTTTCAGCAGGACTTTCGGCTGCAATTGTTGTTGAGAACGTTCATGGCAATAACTGAGTAATCACACGACACTAACGTTGCGCCCTCCTTGTGGATGATTTCAACAAAATCAGTTGTTTGAGTGCTCTCTTTCGGGGCTTTTTTTTCATGTGTCCTGCTTCGTTGCGCTAATCGCGATGGTTTCTATCTCTAGAGTGTGTTCAGAAAATCACCATAGGCGGCGGCCATCTTAAGTCTGATTCCAATTCTGACGTAGACGGCAAATGGACGGCTTCGAGAAGACTGCATCATAAACAAATACGATGCAGGCTACTTTGCTGTCCAAGCAAGATGGTGACCACGGAGGAAAGAAAGGTAGGAGAGGGCATGCCCAGCCAGCGCGTGGCGTGAAAAGTGTGGAGGAAATAACATCATGGCGGCCATATTCACCGGGCACAATGGCGGCGTTGCTATGGTTACGTGTTGCGCATTGGAGCTGGTCTAGCAGTGAGCGGCCGTGGCTGGCGGTGGCTTGTGTGCCTCCCCAGGTCTCGTGCTGAGCCGTGGCGGACAATATCCGTGCTCTGCGCCACGTTATTGTTTACACAGTGTTCTCCTGGGAGTTACTGTACACTTAGCAACGTTTACAAATCCTCTAGTCCATCACGGGGTTTTAACAGTTCGTAGAACAAGTGCATACCCATATGTCGTGCGGCAGATGACGCGGATGAAGCAATTAGTGTTCAGCGAAACTGCGTTGGGCACCATGACGAAGCGGAACGACGACCAACGCCTTGCAGGTCAGTGACGGTTGGGCAGTGCTCCTGCTTGTGACAACGGACGACGCTGTTGAGCCCAGCAAGACGCAATGAGGACCATGTGCACATATGTAGTTTCATGTTGTGTGTGTAGAGTAACAACTTCCATGTGCGTATTAAAAAAACCTTTTCCCTTCCGCTTCATTTACTCTCCCCAAGCATTGCATGTAATCTACACGTAACAGCAACCGCGTTCAAGTGTCACTTGCACTGTGCTCAAAGTCACCACGGTCGCAGATAGCTGACGCCAGTGAGTTTCACGCGGAACACGGACACAGTAGCCGGACGCTGCGTCGGCCGCGTGGCGAATTGCAACAGTAGAAGGCGCCCGACTGATCGTGTTGTCTGTACAGTTTCTGAATTACGTGAAAACACTCGCTGTTTTCAATGCATCTAGTGCGCTTTTCTCTTGTACTTGCTTCGTTTTCGGTGAGCTGTTACTCGCTGTTAATGCTGTGACGAAATGATTTTGCCGAAGGTGTTGCACTGGCCCAGAGTGTTGAGACCCATTCCATTAGCTTCGAATCGTCACGACACGCACGCTGCGCAGCTTTCCGAGCCGGAAAGAGAGCCGTGCCTTCTGCTTTACATATCGAATGTAAACAAGAGAGGATAATTTGCCCAGTCAATATGGCTGACTTCCGGCTCCATTGCGGATTCACAACGAGTGACGTCAGGGCCTCTCCTACCTTTCCTTTCTCCGTGATGGTGGCTGAGCAAATTACTCGGGTTGTAGCGGATAGCTCGGATCTCGCCGGAATAGCCGCTTGCAAACAAACAAGCGCTTCTTCCAGACACTCAATGCGAGTACAGTTATTTTTTCTTGGATTTTAACTCAAAATAAGCTAAATAAAAATCAACAGTTAAGTTTACTTTAGCTTTCTCTTTTCAGCGCTAGGTGGCGCCTAATCGCGTAGAAGCTATCTAGACGTGTTTCATATTTAGGACAACGTGGGCTTGGTGCTGTCTTATAGACTGTCTGTGTAGACTGTCTGCGATGCTCTTCAAGAATAGAAACCCAACCTCTCGACACATTGGTGGGCGCCTTTCTCTACGCTGTCCCGTCATGCGCATACATACGTGTTCGTGCTCAGTCTTCTTAGAACAAAGAAGCACCACTCTAAGTTGAAACAACACTTGTAATACCTCGGTACAATATGCTAGAGTTAGGTGTCTGGGTAGTTTCGCCGAGAGCAGCTAGCTGGCCAGATCGGGCCTGCAACATGCTGTGTATGCACGTTCATTGGAAGGCCTATGCGATCACATCAATGTAGTACCACTTAATAATACAAGCACCACTCGCCTCATTCGTCAGTGTACATTCGGAACGTGACTGCGACTGTAGCATTGGCGTTTTTTTTAATTGCGATAGCAATTATATGTACCCTCTCAGCGGGATTTCACCGCAAGCATAAGCGTTGGCGTCACCGTCACACAGTATAAATTTATACGTATCTATATATTAGAATTGAAAGAAAGAAAAAATTTCGAACGAAAGACTTGAGCGCACGGGGTTGAACTTGGGTCCTCTGAATCGAGAGTGCAAAGCTTTAACTACTGCGCCACCGAGAAGCACGTTCCCCCTCCGTTGAAACGGCAAGCTATTTATATGTACCACTTACCGCCGCTGAAGGGCATATCTGGGGTAATTGTGTTTTCAGTATTACCAGCAAGGTGGTGCGATGAGCGTACGTCAGCACATCGCGTGGCGGCGTGCGTTGTAATCCTCCACGCGTACTCAGTCCCGCTCAGAGGAGGGAGGCGACGCTCCCTCGCGCGCCCTTCTCTCGCGGTGGAAAGGAGGGGAGAGTCATACGTCTTGGCTGGCCTCGGGCCTTCACTGAAACGATTCTGTTGTACTTACTGAGAGCACAATTAAAAATCACTGCAATCATTACACTCTCCGTTTGCGAAAGGCGCTCGCTTTTCAGACACATCGAAGTGAGAACTGAGACGCTTATTCGCGTGCATTTTTACCTGTTAGTACGTTTCGTGCATATTTTGTGTGAGAGAAACACGGGGCACCTTTCGATATGCTTTCCATTCAGCGCGTGACCTTCCAATTTGTTGCTATCGCGTTCATTGATTCGCCTTTGCGGCTAATTTGTGACTTTTTTTCTGAAGGAGCTGTGGGGAGACCTAACGCTAGTAGGTCCCTAATGCTTGTCTCAGAATAATGCCCCTTAAACACATAAGCCCGCGCATGTACAGTCAATCGCAGTGTATTTCCGCCGGTGCACTCCGTTGGAGAGCGGCCTATTTGGTGATCCCAACTGCTATTAGAGAACGTCTACGTCGATTGTCTAGAAAGAGTTGGACCTGAAGCAAATGCTATTGTCAAACAAAAGCTGCTCAAGTTACACTGAAGTTAACGCATCACTTGTAAACGTTACTTCAGAGTGTCTGCGGGCCACACAACGATAGCCATTAAAAACCGATAAGTTATGTCTAAACTCCCAACAAGATTATATTGGAGATTTAGGCACCCTAAAAAACTGTTGCCGTTTCAAAAACTTCCCTATCATCTGACTGCGTTTGCTTGCGAGGGGCCTTGTCTGAAGGGCTGTAGGCCTGTGCGCTCTGATTTGGGTGCCTGTTAAAGAACCCCAGGCGGTCGAAACTTCCGGAGCTCTCCACTACGGCGTCTCTCATACCCATATGGTGGTTTTGGGATGTTAAGCCCCACATATGTATGAATCATTTTTTTTCTGTAGGGCAATTCTCTCAATGAGTAATTCGCTATAGGCGTCACCATCCCATAACAAGGAAGTCATTAACATTTAACTACCACTTCAGAAGTTATGTGTTTGTACTCTGGTACTTCCCTTCAAAATCATTTACAGAAGTAGAAGCTTGTTTGTCTAAATAAAAGGCGTTCAAAAGCTTTTGAGATTGTCAAGGTAAGGTGGCTTGAAGCGTAATAACAGTCTCTGTCTCTCTCTCTCTCTCTCTCTCTCTCTCTCTCTCTATATATATATATATATATATATATATATATATATATATATTGTGAAGAAGAAAACGCATCGCTAGCAAGCAACAGCGCCCACGCTTGGGTACTGGGTCCTGGGCTTCCCTCGCTCGCCTCGTGCTGATCGTCACCGGCATATGTTTGACCGTTGCTTTGTCCCGATCGTGTTTCCATCTTAGCGCCACCGTCGCAACACACGCCAATAAACCCCTTTTCAATTGATGGAGGGTGCTGGCATTCCCCACCAATTGAACTTGGGTGCTGTCATTCGCCATCGCCAAAACCTGGATCTGCGCCACCGAACGCTACCTCCCATCATGGTCACCAACAACGCACAACTTGGCTCTTCCACTCCATCCTCCAGCAACCCCGGCATTCTTCGCTTGCGAGAGCCGAAGATCTTCAGCGGAGCTGATGAGACCGACGCGGAAGACTGGTTCACTAACTACGAGTCGCTGAGTGCAAACAACATACTGGATGACGCGGACAAGTTGACTTACGTCATCTTTTACCTCGTTGACGTGGTCGAAATGTGGTATAACCACAAAAACAACATTACGACGTGGTCCATCTTCAAAACGTCGTTTAGTGATGTTTTTGGCTGACCCGCTGTCCGCAAGTCCAGAGCCGAACAACACTTGCGGACTCGCGCACAGAAGCCAACGGAATCGTTCACCAGCTACATTGAAGACATTATTGGTCTTTGCAACCATGTGAACACCACCATGCCCGAGTCGGAGAAGATTCGGCACATCCTCAAAGGGATAAATGACGGCACATTTCAGATGCTCCTGGCCCGTAATCCTGCCATCGTTGCGGAACTTGTCACTTTGTGTCAAAATTTCGACGAGTTGAGGAAGCAGCGCGCCCTGACTTGGCCATTTTTCTCATATGCCGACTCGCTCTCCAGTCTTACTTCCGTTCCCGATCACTCACCAACTCTGCAAGAGATAAAAGACTGTGTGTGAAGTAGCAGCTCGGTAACAGTCGTTGATTCCCTTCACGCAGCAGCCGCCATCCTCTCGTCTGCCGTCAACACTCCGCGACGTTATTGCCGAAGAGGTAGATCAGGCTGCTCCCGTCGCTGCCCACCAGCATCCTGTGGCCATGCCTGCTCAGCATGTGCCTGCTATGCAGCTCGTAGCCGCGCCTATTACGTATGCCCAGGTGGTACGCAGCAGACCCCGCCCGCGGCACTTGCTACCCGTGTCTTCACTTCCTCTCCACTCCACCCCTCTTTCAAGACATTGAGCCGCACCGCGAGTCAGCAATTTCTGGCGAAATTCTGACAATCGATTGATTTGCTACGCCTGCGGTACTCCAGGATGCGTGGCACGATATTGTCGCCATCGCTTCCAACCACTCCACGACGCTACTCGGCCGTTTCCGTATGACCCACAGCCAATGCACCTACCTGCTCCCTGTCCCTCACCGCAGTATGGCTACACTAACCTTCCCAAGTCTCAGCCACCCCAGCCCCCATCTCAGACTCACTGTCCCCGCTCCTCGTCTCCCCACAGGCCATCACTGTCCCCAATGCGTCCCCGACCCGCTTCTTCCAACCGTAAAAACTGAACGCCGCAGTTCCAGAGGCAAGAACTGCGCTGTCGTCGAAACGCCCAAGTCCTCACACTTCACCTGCTAACGTCCGTCGCCATATCTGTCGATGGTATTTTTACCTTTGCCCTCGTCGACACAGGTGCTGCCGCTTCTGTTATGGCCGCCCAGCTCTGCCACTTCCTACACAAAGTGACCACGCCACTCTCTGGACTATTGCTTCGTACGCCTAGCGCACAACCAGTTCGACCTCTCGGCACCTGTACGGCCCGCATAATCATCGAAGGCTCTGTGTACGTTGTCGAGTTCATCGTCCTTTCGGTGTGCTCGCATGACGTTATCCTCGGGTGGGACTTTCTGTCACATCATCATGCCATCATCGACTGCGCACACGGTGAAGCTCAATTTTCGCACCTGTGTGACAAACCTTTGCACGAAACTCGTGAGCGGTCGCCAAAACTCGTCGTGCGGGAGGACACTGAAATTCTGCCAGCCTCTCTTGCGGTTGTCTCTGATTGCTGCGATGACCATAACGATGCTACAGTAATGTTTACGCCTTCGGACATTTTCATGAACTGCAGAGTCATTTCCTTGCCTTTCACTTCACACGACGCCACGGCTGGCCAAAGCAACATTTTCGTCCACAACCACCTTCTGCACCGCGTACCCTACTTGCCAGCGATTGCCTCGGTCGAGTGGAATACCTTAATTTTTCTTCCTTCCTTAACATGCCAGATAAATCGTCCAGTAGCGCCTCGACCGAACTTCATGCCCATCTCCCACAGGATTGCTCTTCGAATGACATCTTCTTGAGTTCCACCGCCAAAATCTTATGTGCTCAAGCACGTTCCGAGCTTCTTCATTTCCTCCAGCACTTCGCGAATTCAATCGACGCTTCTCAGCCGCAATTAGGTCGCACTTCCCCTGTGCACCACTACATTGCCACCGGTTCACACCAGCCATTGCGTCAAAGACCATACCATGTCTCTGCTGCAGAACGTCACGTCATGAACGATGAGGTCGAAGAGATGCTACGCCATCGCGTTATTCGGCCATCGCACAGTTTTTGGGCATCTCCTGTTGTTCTAGTTCGAAGAAGGATGGATCGATTCGATTTTGCGTCGACTACGGGCGATTACACAAGGTGACGCCAAAAGACATCTATTCATTACCGCGCATCGACGAAGCCCTTGACGGCAGAAGCTGAATTCTTCTCGTCCTTAGACTTACGATCTGGATACTGGCAGGTTACTATGGCAGAAGCTGATCGCCAGAAAAGTGCGTTCATTACACCAGATGGCATATATGAATTTAACGCAATGCCTTTTGGGCCTTGTAATGCTCCTGCCATGTTTGAACGACTCATGGACAACACACTGCGTGGACTGAAGTGGTCTGTGTGTATATGCTACCTCGACGACATTGCCATTTTCTCTCCCGATTTTCCTACACATCTGATTCGGCTCCAACTGGTTCTGGCGTGTTTAGCCAACGCTGGGCTCCAGCTGAACCTGAAAAATGCCGCTTCGCTGTGCGAGAGCTGTCCATCATAGGACACATTGTGTCCAAGCATGATGTTCTACCCGATCCTGCAAAACTTTGAGCAGTCGAAAAGTTTCCGAAACATACTACACTGAATGAATTACGCAGTTTCGTCGGACTATACTCGTACTTCCAGCGCTTCGTTCAAAATTTCACATCGATGATGTCACCACTGACCAACCTCCATCGCGGTGACGCAGACCTTTCATCCTGATCTCCCGACTGCGCCATCGCGTTTGCTACGCTCTGTAGTCTGCTAACCTCTCCTCCCATTTTCCGGCATTTTGACCCAACATCTGCGACGGAAGTTCACGCAGACGCTTGGGGGTTGGTCTAGGCGCTGTCCTCGTCCAACGCAAGCCGGGCTACTCCGAATACGCCGTCGCTTATGCGGGTCGCACGCTCACTAAAGCTGAGGCCTATTACAGCTTCACTGAAAAGGAGTGCTTAGCGCTAGTGTGGGTGCTTCGCAAGTCCCGCCCTCATTTATACGGTCACACATTAGACCTGGTAACGGACCACTGTGTACGTTGATGCCTCACCACATTGAAAGAACCTTCTGGCCGCCTAGCTCGGGGGGCTCTGCAATTCCAGGAGTACGACGTTCGCGTAATCTATGGCAGCGGACGAAATCACTCTGACGCCGACGCCCTGTCCCGTTCGCCCTTACCTCCCGACTCGGCCTGCTGAACCAATGGTACAAACTCCGTCGCATCTCTCGACGTTGACTTTTTTGCCAGTGAACAACACAAGGACCAGTGGATTGCTTCCCTTTTTGACTGTCTCTCTGGATCGTCGACCACTACGGTATCACGATTTCTCCGACGTCAAGCTGCTCATTTCGCCATTCGTGATCAGCTGCTACACCGACGCAACTACGCCCCTGAAGGTCGTAAGCGGCTCTTCGTTGTCCTCCGCCGCTTGCGATCACAAATATGCGCCTCATTTCACGACGATCCCCAATGTGGCCATGCCGGAGTTTTCAAAACTTACGAACGAATTCACCATCGCTTCTACTGGCGCGGAATCTCTAATTTTGTTCGAAAATTTGTTATGGGCTGCCCTGACTGTCAGCGCCACAAAATCACCGCCTTTCCACTCGTCTGGTGCGCTTCAGCCGCTTCCGTGCCCTGCCAACCTTTTGATCGGATCGGAATTACTCTCTATGGCGCTCTACCGATAACATCACGTGAAAATTGGTGTATCAGAGTCACTGTGGACTATTTCACGTGCTACGCTGAGACCACCGCCCTTCCAAGTGCCACTGCGCAGGACGTAGCGTCCTTCGTCCTCCGTCGCTTCATACTACGACATGGTGCACCTCGAGAGCTAGTAAGTGATCGAGGTCTAGCCTTCCTATCAGAAGTCGTCACGGCTCTGCTTTCTGAATGCCATATTGTTCATCGCAAGACCACGGCATACCACCCGCAGACTACCGGACTCACGGAGAGATTTAACCCACACCGTCGGCTATATGATTGCGGTGTATGTGATATCTGATCATACTAAGTGGAATCGCATTCTTCCATTCATCACGTTCGCTACAACATCAAGGCACAGTCTACCACTGGATTTTCACCTTTCTTTCTTCTTTATGAACGCGAACCTTCCCACACCATCGACACTCTCCTTCAATACCGTCCTGACACATCCTAATGCCCATCTATGGACATTCGGAAGCTGCCCGAAAAGCGGAAGAGTGTCGTGAACTCCCACGCACCTTTACGTCACAAGAACAGCAGCGCTATATAAAAAACAACGCCGACTCTTCACGGAGCCACAGCTATTCCCCAGGATTACTTGTATGGCTGGCTGTTTCTTATCAAACCCCCAGTCTTTCCTCGAAACTCGTCCCAAAGTACGAGGGCCCCTACCGCGTTTTGGAGCAAACCTTGCCGGTGAACTTTCTCATTGAGCATCTTTCCCCATCCGACGACATGCGCAGGCGTGGACGTGACATCGTACACGTCGCTCGCTTTAAGCTATATCACAGCCCTATGCCTCCAGACTCTTAGATCGCAGGATGGCTCTTTTTTTCGGGGGCAAATTGTGAAGAAAAAACGCATAGCTGGCAAGCAACATCGCTGCCGCTTGGCTCTTAGATCGCAGGATGGCTCTTTTTTTCGGGGGCAAATTGTGAAGAAAAAAACGCATAGCTGGCAAGCAACATCGCTGCCGCTTGGGTACTGGGTTCTGGGCTCCTCTCGCTCGCCTCGTGCTGATCGTCGCCGGCATTTGCTTGACCGTTGCTCTGTCCCGATTGTGTTTTCATCGTAGAGCCGCGGTGGCAACACACGCCTATATACCCCTTTTCAGTTCCTTCAGTTTGCGGGACGTGCATGGTTTTGTCATAAGTGTCGTTTATGAAATACGAGATTTACTCCCGAGTTATGCGCTGTGTTTCGTGTGCCTTCTTTTCCCTGCTGACGTGTGCTTGCGCTGCCATTCATTACGAAATACGACCAACTAGCCCACTTGTCCCTGTTGCCAAAATCGCAACTCATGCAGCGCTGACCGTTACTTACGGCAGGAGGAGTGTTGCCGGACGACGGAGGATACTTAGCGTAGTGGACATCGCTATCACTTCCATCATCGCCTTCATCAGTCACGTCTATGGGAAAGAAAATGAGCGAATAGTTATAGTGTCGCCCCACGGACGTCGCAATGATCGGTACGGCTAGAAATTGTAGTTTTATCATTAGGCCGTGAACCTTCGCAAATTACATTTCTTGAAAGTCGCGAAGTTTCTTTCAGAGTTACGGTTTTCTTTCGTAGATTCAAGTTGCATCCCAGTTTACTTCGCGTGGATCCGCAATGCTACAAAGTGTCGAGCTTAATTTCATGTGATTCTCAGTGCTCCAAAATCTGAGTTTCACACAATCTGAGTTTCACTTGTTTTACATACAGTGCAACGTATTTACCGTTTCACTGGCCATTAAAATTTCAAACTTGCACTCTCTGAATGAGTAAGGCACAATAACACTCATATAATTGGGCAAATGTGATTAGATTGAATCAAAGTGCTTAGGAATTATTTTATTCATTACGTTGAGAAGAACACCAGCAACTTGAACGTAAAATCATATCAATCAGTGAGCACACTCGCCCTCAAGCTTTCTATTTTTGCATGCATTTTCACTTCATATAATTTTAAACAACATTTATGCCTAAGGATAAACTTGGCTTAACAGAATTTATAGCCTTTGCTGAAATGAGCCCTTATACGTGATAAGAGAATGGCACACCAAACAGCTAACTGTAGGATGAGCGTTGTCAGTTAAAATACGTGATTTAGTTATTTGGTGGTAGGTGAACGACTATACTCTGTTTCATACATCAGGTGCAATGTTGTGGAAGCTTTGGGAAAATTTGGTCAGCGAGATGTGTCATTGCGCTTGTCTTCTGTCGTTGTAAACGCTCGTGCGAACAGAGCATGTGCGCGCGCACGATTCATCACGACGCGCTACACATACAACACTAAAAAGCGAAAAGAAAGCGACTCCAAGTGGTCCAAAACGACCTATTGTTAAAGCAATGGCGGTGTTTGTTTATATCTGACGTACAAATCATCTTAAATTTATTACTCAAGCTAAAGATGAAATGAAATCATTTTACAGGTGGTAAAGCAATTGGACTATTTCTTGAAGTGAATGTCTATACTGTTAGAAGCCTCCCTAGCATACACAGCGTCGCACCTGATGTACAAAACAGCTGAAGTCCAACAGCTGATACGGATAAATTCCGCGGCGACCAACTGACACGCGTATGCTAGCAAATGAGCTCGTGCTCATTTCAATTACCCCTCCCCCCTGTGATATAATTCCAGAAACTATTAAATAAATAGGGTGTAAGATTGTGGTGAACAGCGCTGGCCATTTTGCGATCTGGTGTATGATAATAAGCCAGATAATACGCAAAACCTCACGGCGTTTTCGAAGACGCAACTAAATTGGTACATGGTCGCCTATATATGAATTGATGCTTTTCGTAATTCTATAGCAGCAAACCTGTCTCTTTGCAACAGAACACAATATTCGAGAGAGCAACCAACTTCACCCACTTTCATAGCACACGTTGTAAAAGATTACTCGGGGTTTCTCATTTTTAATAAGGCACCATGGGACATTGACTTTTTTTTCATTCTTGACACAAAAATGGACAAAAGTGAACGGAACATGGTGTGTTATTAGAGATTTTTCAGCCACTATGGCTTTGCAGTTTTAATAGACGTCTACGCGCTGACCTGGTTATGTAAATGTTATAATTCAATCAAAAACAACGGTGACAAAATTCGAACCTAAATGCATCATTGAGGCACCTGCCGTAATTAAGCCTATGGCTTCACGTATATGTTTCTGTGACAATGTATATTTGTAATCTGTAATATATGCAATCTTAAACAAATAAACAAGCTCGCAATGATGGACGTAAAAAAACGAGATCGCTGTCGTCTGTGTCATTTCTCAAGTTGATGCGTAACGTTGGCGATTAGTTTTGCGTACATACAGTAATTGCCTGTTATTGTAAAAAAATGTGAATAAGAAGAAGTTTAGCGTGCGCGCTTCCTTAAACGTGACCTATCACTCTGGAGATACAGAGCCTCTACACTGTGCATGCAATTTTACAAAACCGGCAAAGTCGTTAGCAACGGGTACAAGAAACAGATCATGGTGAATCAGTTTCTTGTGTCTATTTTTGAGTGAACCAAGAAAAAAAAGCCTTCAATAGAGCTTTACGACAAGAACCTACCTTTTAATCTCTATGTTTAATATGAAATTATTATTCTACACCACTTCGTAATTAAAAATTCGCATACTCACCAGTCTCCGAAAAAGAAGACAGTAGCGACAATAGAACGAGGGCTGCAATCAGGAAACAACAACACAATCCCGCCCAAAACTTCCGATTGTGACTGTTCGGAAAAAAATGACAAAGTCAGTCATCAGGAGCAACTCGGAACAATACAGCATAGAAACTGACTTCAAGCGTGAACAATGCTTGCTAATGGTTTATTCAATCGCCATAGAAACCGCCATGAGAATGGTTTCTGTTGGAATGGTGCTGGAGATAATACCTTTCACAATGTTTCTATGCACGATCCTTCCATGACCTCTGTTTTTAAGCACAATTAACTGCCCTAAACTGGCTATTGACTACACAACTTATTGTCACGGAGAGGCCTGCTTAACCATTTAGCGTCACTGCAACGTTTTATCGCTTCTCGTAAACTCGTGCAATGAAGCTCAATAGATCTGCTACTAAAACGAAGCGTTTCAAACGTAGTATTCAACCACAAATATGAGTGAGCCTGAAGTGCCTCAATATACCTCATATAATTTAATGACGATTGAGCTACGGAGAAAAAAGTTGGCCCCTGTCGAAGCCATTTGAAAAAAGTTCTTCATTTTGAGAAGTTGTCTGCGGTATAAGTAATGGTTCTGATGTAACTGTTGCAATCAGCCTTGGATATACACTGCTACAGTAAATTATGGCTTTATTTGTTGGCTTTATTATTATGCCTTTATTCATTGCAGTTAATGATAAACGTGTCACATCTCGTTTCATTGTGTGACAAAGCTTAAAAAGTATTTCTGTAATTTTAAGCAAAAACAATGTAGGCGAAAAATGAGATCACAGGAACCATCTGCTCGAAGATAATCACTAGTGTTAGTCATATGAAACAAACATACCAAGCATCATAACTGCATACCAATGATACAGTAAGAATTTGCGATCATTTTCCAGAATGTTCTTCCAAAGATGATGCGGTCCTTATTGCGTTCCCAGCCAATGGTTCCTTCCGAAGAAGTCATTTGGGCACCCCAAAGGTGGAAGTCAACTTTAACTGATTCTTAATGTAATGGCTCTATATATTATTGTATAAACGGGAACATAGTTGAAAGCTTCATGTTCCACCTGTAGCACACCTGCATTCATGCATATTTTGCGACATCAGGGATATAGAGCCCACAGCACATTGCCAATTACAAAACAGACACCAATCATAACAAGGAAAGCATTTGCTCAATCCGCCTTTCTAGAAATTTTTCGAGCTAGGTTTTTATAAGAGCAAGTTTGGATGATACTTTTTGTTTTTTATGTCCACACACACTCTTTCATCAATGCTACTCTGTATTGAAATTTTACTACGCTTTCTACAATCAGTACTTTCGAAAAGAAAAATACATAAATTACAAATCAACCTATACTATTCACTATTATAGGCTAGTTTGTGTAAATTTTCTTATAGAGAAGCCGTACAGGCAGCATTGTTAACTTGTGCCTTCGCTAGTTTTACTGCGCAACTTGGGAATGAAAGTACTAGTTTTGCTTCTTTATATTGTCAGGTCTCACGTGGTTTTATGTTGTTTTAGGTATTGGAAAAATGCGGCATTTTTTCTTGATTGTCTTTTACATCGAAAAAAAGAAAAACCGATAATCATCTGAAGCCTAAAAACCTACAATCCTACTTTAACACGTATGAAGCAAACTACAGAAATAGCTCACTATATAGCAGCGTAACATCAGAATTTTCGTTGGTTCATTTCAAATTACAAGAAGGTATTTCTGCGCGTTCACGCTGCATTGATTTGTGGGGTTTAACGTCTCAAAACCACTATTTGATTATGAGAGACGCCGTAGTGGAGGGCTCCGGAAATTTTGACCACCTGGGGTTCTTTAACGTGCACCCAAATCTGAGTACACGGGCCTACAACATTTCCGCCTCCATCGGAAATGCAGCCGCCACAGCCGGGATTTGAACCCTCACGCTGCATTACAATGTCACAAACAGGGTTCTGTAAAAACAGTCCAAGTACACTGATACACACACACATACACAATGCCCTCCCCCCAAGACATGCGTATACAAGTATACCTACACGTGGACGTACTTTTTGATAAGCATGCATGTTTTTATCTCCTAATGCGTGCAATTAGAGACATGTTCCCCCGATTGGGGCTCACTAAATTACAAATTGAGTTCTATAATACATGCTGGTATGTCTAAGTAGTGTTCAAATCTGCAAAATGTTCAAAAAACGTGGCTGATTCCTTTTTCTGAAAATTGGTATAACACGAAAGCGAAGCGTGTCTTTGCACAGGTTGTCAAGTGTTTACAGAGCATTGTTTCAGCAACAGTAACGGCAAACAGCTCAGATCTTGTAGCACACACCTCAATTAGAAAGCACGCACAAAATTAGCATATGAAGAGTGAGTACGGTCTAAAACTGTCACCGCTCGACACTTTAAGCGCGCTCTTCACACAAAGATAGATGCCCGAAACGAGCGCACAGGTATACACGGGACAAGCACTAACAACTGTCCGAATTCTTACATCATCGTCTGTCAGCAGCCCGCTCCTGCCGTAAGTGCGGCCCCAGCAGCAACCAAAGTGACCTTCGTCCTTTCCCGAATCCATCCCGAGTCTTTCTACGAGTCTGATTAGCGCGCTTGCATATGAGACCACGCTCGGTGGAGACGACAACCTGTGGAGAGCGCCCAACTTCGCCCGTCACGCCATCTCGCTACTGATAACAAAAATGCGCTAACGCTTCGGAGCTCTGAAGGCCGCCGAACGGTGTATCGTGTACATAAATGGCTTGCCGTTAGCATCTTCGACAACTCACACTTCGTCGCATAGTGATTAGGGCCGCGCGCTGTGAATCGATAAGTTGCTGGTTCGACACCACGCTGGGTAGTTAGTTAGGTAAAGCTTTATTTTCCTTTGTAAAGAAAAGGGGCAATGACACAGAAATAAGAAGAGGTTGCTACGCTCGGTAGTCCTCTGCAACCATCTTTGCCTAACCCAGGATGGCCTCCTGGACGTCGGGTTTTAAGCTGCACAAATAAATTTTTGTATTGTTTTTTAACACGAATGTGTTTTATGCGGGTTCTACCACAGCTCCACTCACGTTTTTCCGTCGCGGATATGACATTGTAAAACCTATACAACAGATCGCAAAGAAAAAAATCGGTATGCAGCAGCTCTACCCCGGGACGTCGAACCAGTGAATTCTATAGCAGCAGCGCGCGGCGCTAACCACCACACCGCAGTGCGCATGCAGGCAAGCGAGCTAACAGTAAGCCATTTATAAGTATACACCTTATGTGATTTGACGGTCCTCAGAGCTCCACAGATTCACTGCGTTTTCGTCATCAGTCGTGAGTTGGCGTGGTGAGCGCGCGTTGGGCCCGTTCTGAAAGTCGTTGCCTCTCTGGAGAGCGGGGGGGCCGTTGGGGGGCGCTGACCAGCGCGGACGTCTCCGCATCGGCTCTGAATCTTTTGCTTTTTTCGGGTTTTTTATGGAGTTTTCAACCCAGTTCTCTGCTCTGAATCTGTGTATAAGGAGGTTTTGCGCACGTGGATACCCGATTTCTGGACTTTGGGTGCGTATTTGCCATTTTTCGACCGTTCTTCTGATCGGAACGCCGCGGAAGAGGGCTAGCCCTAACATTAGGCTTAGCGGCTTTGCCGCTTCGCCGCCGTCAGTTAGGCCTAGTGACGAGTAGGGCGGTTGCTCACACTTTTCCCGAGAAGATGCAAGTTGAAGTGGAAGGCGAAACGATCGAGGAAGAGGAACTCAGCGATGCGGGCTGGAATTTTGTGCGCGGCAGGTCTTCACAGCAAAGAATCGGCGGGCACGAACCCGACGAAGGTTCTAGAAGATATGGCGTCGGTTCTGGCGCGTCTTCCCGCCGCGGCCGTTCAACACTGAAAAAAACGGATTATTGCGTCCTCTCGCATGCCCGACTTGCCGGAAGATCACCGACGGATCGTCATACGACCGCGGGATGGTTTGGATCTCAGAAAAGCAGGACACTGCAAAGTTGCAGAGGCAATCATGGCCGCTGCGAAGATCACTTACGACGCTGCGGGAGAAGACGTAGTCTGCCCCAACGTTACACAGAATATCGTCGTGGTTAGTACGCCGCTGGAGGAGCACGCGAAGAACTACGTGCGCATTAAGCAAATCAAGGTTGGAGAGAAAGTGTACAACGTCAACGCCTACTACTCCGCGGGTGACGGCTACTGCAAGGGTGTTATTCGGAACGTGGACCGGGAAATCACCGAGAAGGAACTCAACACTATGATTGTGCATTCCGGGAATCCGACTGCCATGCAAGCCAAACGCATAAAGGACACTGGTTCCGTGGTCATCGTATTTGAAGGCTATGAAGTTCCGAATCACGTCAAGTTTGGAGGTGTTCTTCTCAAGTGCTACCTGTATAGGCGGCAGGTGGATGTGTGCTACATATGCGCCAAAGTAGGCCATCGAGCGGATGTATGCCCGACGCCGGAGAAGAAAACCTGTCGTGGATGCGGGGTGGAAAACCCCACGGACTCACACGAGTGTAAAGCGAAGTGCAAGCTATGCGGACAGGGTCACCCAACGGGTGATCGGACTTGTAAGCAGCGCTATCAGACTCCTTTCATCGTGAGACAGCGACGAAGAGAACGGATTGAAGAGTCAAGACGGGAACGACAGCTTCCCGGAAGATTTGAAGATTTTCCTCGCATCGAAGAGCGGGGCGACCAACGGCGGAGCCATGGCTCTACCCATCGCTCAGAGTCCGCTGGCCCTAGGTCACAATCCGGCTCAAGGCCTGGTCATCTCCCGGCGCAAACAACATGGGCGCAGAAGGCTGGTGGTGTGAAAACACAGCAGGTAAGTGGGGATAGTCCTACATGGCAGCCGGGCAGTGAGGAACTTAAACAGATGAGAGAGGAGAATTCTCTTCTAAAGGAGATGGTAATGACACTTAAAGAGGAGATCGGAACGCTGAGGAAAGCTTTGGAGGATACTAGTAAGTCGGCTCCTGTTGCTATGGAGACTTCGGCAGGAACTGTAGGTCGCAAACGCAAAGCGGTAGGTGATGTAGCTGTTTCGGACAAGGACGGTTTTGAAGCGTTTCGGGAGACTATGGAGAAGTCGCTATCGGAGATCACGAACATACTCCAACAGCTTCGAGTGGACGTAGGGGAGCTCAAGAAGCAGAGCGCTGATCACGGTAAGCGACTTCGAGCATTGGAGACTAGGACTGATGAGGTCCAAGAAGTTACGCCACAGGAGAAAGGGCAGACGCCGCATCTCCCTTCGCCACAGTCAAAGGCTGGGGCGGATGGAAACGCAAAATTTGGCAGCGAAAATGGCGGGGCAAAATAAGCAGCACCCGGCACTCCGCGTGTGGCAGTGGAACTGCTGGGGGTTTCAAAGAAAAAAGGCGGCATTGTGCCAATTTATTAGAGCTAGAGAAGGCAAGCCACATGTCCTGTTGCTGCAGGAGACTCTCCTAGAGGGGATTACCCTCTCTGGGTATGAGACTTTCTGCCGCAAATCGGATGACGGCAGGGGGATAGCGGTGTGCGTTTCCAAGCAAATCTCGGCTCTCGTACATCACGATCTTGACAAGCGATTTAAATCAGAATATCAGTGCATTGAGCTTCTCCCCGGGAGGCGACTGCTCAAGGGGTTGCTAATTTTACATGTTTACAGTTCCCCGAAACGTTCGAAGGACCGCTTTTATGCCCTTATTTCAAAGGCTATGAGTCTCGCGAACCGCGGGAAGATCCCGCTTTTGGTGTCTGGAGATTTTAACGCGCCACACACTGCGTGGGGGTATCCAAAAACTACAACGAAGGGTGACTCACTTTACAAGAGCACGCATGACTTGGGCATGATTATGCTGACTGACCCCCGTTATCCGTCGCGAATAGGAAATTCAGCTTGTAGGGACACTACGCCTGATTTGACTTTTACAAATTTTCAGGATCACTGCGAGTGGACTAATTTATATGAACACTTAGGTAGCGACCATTATATACTAGAAACTACGTTGTCGGCAACTGTCACAGCTAGCAGGAAACACACTATAGTAGACTGGGATCTTTTCCGCGATATTCGTAAAGATGGGGGCTGCTGGGAAAATCTTGCGGATTGGAAACAGAATTTATCTAGCGACGTTAAGAGGGCCACAAAGGTCATCGAGACGCCGCCAGAGATTGGAACCATGGATAGCAAACTTGCCCACCTCTTCGAGGCCAGAAATGGCCTTAGGGAGCGCTGGAAACTGAACAAGCTCAATCGGCGGTTAAGGCGAAGGATTGCTGAAATTAACAGGGAGATCGAGACCTACTCCATGCAGCTTGAGAGAGCGCGATGGGAGGAGACATGCAACATGGTAGACGGACAAATGCGTGTTGGGGGGAAATGGAACTTGCTTAAACATCTGATGGGGCCCGAAAAAAGCAAGGGTAGTCAGTGCCGGGTGGTCGACCGCATAGTCAGCGCGGCTCTCAGAGACAACTCAGAAAAGGAGGTTTGCGATATGCTTGCAAGCAAATATTTGCCGCTTAGAGGGATGGATCCCACCCTTTCCAAGCCCCCCCTCTATAGTGGGCGGATGCAATCCAAGCTTGATGAGAATATCACGACAGCTGAAGTTCGGATGGCGCTAATGGATCTCAATGGCAGGTCGGCACCCGGGGCTGACCAGATCACTAACAAGACTTTGAGGAACCTTGATGACGCCTCAATTGACTTTCTCACCGACCTTTTTAACAAACACTGGGCTGATGGCACGTTCCCCGAGGAATGGAGACATGCGGAGGTGATCCTCATCCCTAAGCCGGGCAAAAAGCCCAGCCTTGACAGCCTCCGCCCCATCTCACTTACATCTTGTGTTGGAAAGGTCTATGAGCATGTTCTGAATAATAGGTTCTGTGCATTTATCGAGGATGAGGGTCTCCTCCCTCCGAATATGGTGGGTTTCCGTCCACACCTCTCAACGCAGGATGTGATGCTTCTCCTTAAATCTCACATCATTGACGACAGCACTCGCGATGCCAGGGCCATACTTGGTCTCGATCTGGCTAAGGCGTTTGATCACATATCTCATGCCCACATATTGGAATCCATAAATGACATGAACCTGGGTGCGCGATTTTATAATTTTGCCGCTGCTTTTCTCAGTGACCGAACGGCTACTCTTAAGTTGGGGGAGCTGAAGTCAGAACGGTACGAATTAGGTTCACGTGGAACCCCTCAGGGGGCAGTCGTCTCCCCGCTTCTTTTCAATATTGGCATGACTCGCCTTGCTCGCGAACTGGACGAACTCGAGGGGTTGGAAAGTGCGCTCTACGCGGATGATATCACGGTGTGGGTCCGAGGCGGTGCCATAGGGCGCCTTGAGGACAGATTGCAGGAGGCGGTCAACACGGTTGAAAGAAACATCAGTCGTATGTCTTTAAAGCTTTCAAGTAGTAAATCTGAGCTATTAATATACAGGCCCACCAGACAAGGACGGCGACCTAAGGACTGGGTCCCCCCTGAGCAGGTGGATGTGACATTATTGACTGCTAGTGGGGCTAGAATTCCCAAGGTTAGCTGTATCAGGACATTAGGCATGTTCATTTCAGCGGATGGACGTAACACGGAAACTTTACGTAGATTAGAGCAACATACTGCGGCTACGCTTCGCCTCATTATTAGAGTTTCTAACAGGAAAGGAGGCATGAAGGAGGACAATCTTCTTCGCCTCTTTCATGCCTTCCTCATGAGTCACGTTCATTATGTTGCGTCTATGCATCACTGGCTCGCTGCAGAAAGGGAGAAGCTCAATGTACTGATCCGTAAAACTGTTAAAAGGGCACTCGGCCTTCCAATCCGAACTAGCACGGAGGGGCTGTTAGCATTAGGAATTCACAACACGTTGGATGAAATTATAGAGGCTCAACGCACGGCGCAGATCTCTCGCCTCTCGGTCACCCGGGCGGGTCGGGAGATTTTGGCACGTGCCGGAATTTCTACAATACTCCAGGAAGAGCGGATGACTTCTCTTGACTCCGCCGTTAGACAGGCACTCGTAGTTTATCCTATTCCTAGGAATATGCACCCTCAATTTAACGTCGCAAGGAGAAGGGCTAGAGCCAAGAAAATTTTGGAGCAGGTGCACTCGAAGTCGGGATCGTCGACCTTCACGGACGCTGCGCGTGCGGATAGGAATCGTTATGTGGCCGTTGCGGTCTCTGAGCGAGGTACAGTAATGTCGGCATGCTCTGTCAAGGCAACCTCCCCAGCAATAGCTGAACAGGTATCCATCGCACTAGGGCTTTTGGATTCATCCCGTGTTCAGATCTACTCTGATTCCCGTTCGGCGGTTAGAGCCTTTGCCTCTGGCAGGGTCTCCCCACCTGCTGCTAGAATTCTCAGAGGTAGGACCATCACTCCACACGAGATCATTTGGTTCCCGGCCCATATGGGCTCCACGATCAGCGGCATCACCAACTCCAACGAATTGGCCCACGCCCGGGCGCGAGGACTTGCCTTCCGCGCGGGGCTTCACGGCCCTGGCACGTTGGACCGCTCCGCCCCGCCCGGGGCCGATCCTCTGGATGGGGGTGCGGCTGATCGAGGGTCGCGGGACGTTCTAGCGACATTTAACGAAGTCACTTCACATTATCGTTTGAGTCGTAGGGTCTTTCCTCCACCCCATTCGCATCTTACCAGAGGACAAGAAGTCACGCTCAGACTACTACAGACAGGGGTTTACCCCTGCCCAGCTAATGTATCTATTTATATGGATATATCTCCTGACTGCCCGGACTGTGGGTGTGTGTGTACATTTGAGCACATGATGTGGGACTGCCCCCACATACCCAAGGAACTCAAGGCGCAAATCATCCCAAGACAAGGGTTTTATTCCGCCATCAAAAGTACGGATCGTCACCGTCAGCTTCGGGCAATCCAAGGGGCCCACGATGCCGCAGGCAGGTACTCCCTGCCTGTTCCAACGTGGGAGCGGCACGCAGGGGCGTCGGGGTAAAACCCGACTCTCCTCCCTCGGTGTACAATAAAGTTATCTATCTATCTATCTGGAGAGCGCCGCCTCCACGGAGCGTGGTCTGTCCTGCGCGCACGCTTATCAGACACGCGTTTCGAGTGAGCTCGAAGGTCCCTTCACTCGCTGTTGCGGCCATATTTACGAAAGGAACTTGCTGGTCGCACACAAAGAAGTGTTTGCGCTTGTCTTGTTTATAGTTAGGCGTTCGTTTCGTGTGCCTTTCTTTTTGTTTGTAGAGCGCGCTTTGAGGGTCGAGCTGCGACAGTTGTCAGTCCATGCTCGTCCTGTGTATGCTCATTTCATGCGTGGTTTCCGCTTGAGGTGCGATCTCTAAATTTTGAGCTGCTGATGCATGCCGTTCTTTGCATGACATTGCAGTTTGTTGTGGTAGCATTCGGCCTTGTGGCGAAACAATGCACCATAAACGCTGCACTGCGCAAGAAAAGCATGTTTTGCTTTGCTTCATTCCATGCCTATCAAAGTTTTGTTAATCATGCATTTTTGTATTTTAATATTGAATTCGTCATATTTTGTACCATTTTCTAGTTCTTGAATTATTACTGTCTTTTTCCTTCCTCATACAATGTTCCAAACATAGGGACCTGTGAAGTATTTGTACGAATAAGTATAAACTACGTCCGCAAAAAGATGCTTCACTTTCGTGTTTTACCGATTATTAGACACAGTAATCAGCCACACTTTTAGATGCGGAGCATTTAATACTCGAGGCTTGTAGTGCGGCGCCGTCCGGCAGCCTCCTCCTCCTTCTTCCACCATCTGTGCATCCCTTCCTCCTCTACACACCGCGCGCGCTTCACTCCTCCACCATCTGTGCACCCTTGCCTCCTCTACACACCGCGTCCGCTTCTCCTCTTCACGAACATTCGCTGGCTGTATAATGTAGCGCACATGCACCGTCACGCTTCGAGAACATCGGCAGCTGACGCGCGCGCATGCGCCGTCGCGCTTCGAGAACATCGGCAGCTGACGCGCGCGCATGCGCCGTTGCGCTTCTCCCCCTTCTCGAACATTCGACAGCTGACAGTGCATGCGCCGTCGCGCTGTATATATACTCAAGGTCGGTGCTCGCTCGCTCAGTTGCCGCTCGTCGGTTGGTTTGTACGGCGCGTCGACGTCCAAGGTCGCGGTGAAATGAATTCCAACGACTCCACAAACACAATGATCGACGACCCTTCGACCAGCGCCGCCCTTTCGCATACGCGTGTACGTCTTCACTCATTTAACACCCCCTCCTACAACCACGTTAACCAATGTAGCCATCGACCCAAGTAAGTCGCAATTTAACACCCCATTTCACAACCACGTTAACCAATTTAGCCATCGACCCAAGTAAGTCGCACTTTAACACCCCGTTAACCAATTATATGCTCCGTATCCTCCTCAGTGTTCCCCCGAGGGAAGCTGCGGGCAATTTTTTTTTCTTTGCAATCAGTCAGCAACTATTTTACAACGTCATATTCATGAAGGCAATACGTCAGTGGAGCCATGGTGGACCCTGGCATGCAATGACGTAGCCAATCAGGAATTTCAATCACTGATTGCCGTGGTATTTTCATAAAAGGTACGCAAAGCTCTATTTAGTGCTACTTTTGTTGTTTCTGTTAAGAAAGTCAGAATGCCTGTTCTTTATTTTTTTTCTTTCTATTGACTGCTTATATAAAAGCCTTCGTGTGGAAAGACAAGCGTAAATGCTTCTTCGGATAATCTCTCGAAGTACGCAAGCGTAGCTTCTTCTTCAGATAATCTTTCGACTTCGATTGTTGTAGAAGCACTTCAATAGATACATAACATACAGCCACGAACCTATCTATGAAGACGGACATAGTGCATTGCTGAAGTGAGTGCAGAAGTTTCATATAGCGTGTTAGAACATCAATACTAAAAGCTGAGAATAACGCAAATGAGTGCTGGGAAGCTAATGTATAGGACAGGGTTGGGAAGAAAACAGTACTATTATTCTGCTCTTTCACACGCATCATATGAGCACACGATCTTAAAGTTACAGGCAGCTTATATATTTAGTTCTCTACCAATCACGTTTTCTCGGTTTTAAGGGCACCACAATTGATAAAGATGAAGTAGATCAACAACCTTCCATGACTTACGTGCTTTCTGCAAAAGGGTTGACGGTGCAATTAGTGACACGATTAGTAGACACCGGCCATGGCTGGTATTTTATTTGGAACAAAGTGCGAGTTTCTCTCGAACAAATGACATCTCGTTTTAATTACTACATTTATGAGAGATGAACCGCAGAATCGTTCTCCACATGAACGATTTGCACACAAATGCCAGATTAAACGAAAATCTCCAGAAATCACGCTGACTAGCTGCTTACATCAGTTAACACATAAAACATTGTCTTAGACATTACTCTTAACTAGATTTTATATAAACATCAATTACCGAGGGGCTCCCAAAAAATACTTATATCTACCAGGCAGTGCTAACGCGCTTGAAAAGGAGGGGGAGTTTCCCAATAAACGAAAATATGCACAATTTACTACAAAGCAATAAGACACCTAACTGTTACGATCATGTTACCTCAGTTCATTTGCAATATTCAAGTTGACAGTGCACGCCTCAATAGATTTTGTAGAGATAAGAACTATAAGGACACCTAGGCCAATCTCGGGACCTGCAAGCGTACGAACAGTGCTTGTCCACTGATATTTTAGAGTAGGAGACGCTTGATAGTTTACCGGCCTTGTGACAGTCACGAGTTGAGTGGGAGCACTCTAGAATCACCAGTTTTGAACCCGAGTTCACCTGTCAACCAGTTTAACATGCCCAGCGCAAGGTTGAGCCCACCCACCACGTTGGCGCTTGCAGATGATCTGTGCTCATGCCACAACGCCAGCGAGCGGTATGGTTCAGCTGTAAGACAATTGCGGAGGCAATGCCCTCACGCACGAAGAAAACAGGGATAACTTCTTTCATACAAGTTGTTCTCTATAACTCCTTTCATCGCTTGGCTACCACGTAACGCAATCTATTTCACCACGCTCACGAAGTACCACTCACAACCGCGTTGCTGTGGTGAAGCTGCCACCCCCATTGACATTTGTGGCGACTAACGACTTTCGAGGCATTGCTTCCACTAATTCTTTTCTCCAGAAAAAATCTTCAGAAGTTTATTGTAAATAATAGTAACCTGTAAATTTATTTGCGTGTAATACTCGATAGAATCGAGACAAGCAGCACAAAAGTGCTGCATATGAACTCTTTTGGTAATCGAGAGTGGAAAATTCAATGCTCGGGGTGAAACGAAAGACCTCACCTAGTGGTATAATAACGCCCACGGACATGCCGGTAAGCGGTGAGATTCATCTCGTAGAGATAGTTCGACAATCACAGTGACTTGCTGCGCTGTTGAAATGTTGACTGAGTGGCAGCGCTGACGCGTTCTCACGTGGTTTCCCTTCGAAAACCTCCTCAATTGCTACTAGACATGCATTTGGGACGCTAATTCTTTTGCTCAATGCTGCTTTCACACACTCCGCACTGCTTTCCTGTTGTGACCGACATAGTGCGAGCTCGAGGCAAACTAAAGTTCGTGAAAAGCTCAGGCCATTCTGCATAGCTTGTCTGTGTACGTTGTCACGCCACAACGGCCGCCACTCTGTCAAGCTGCGCAACCGCTCGCTATACATTTCACTTTGCTGGCAACTGGGACAGTCAACGTTCCCCGCAGAAGTGACTCCTTTTGCGGACGGCCTTCCACTTCTTCAGCTGTTAACTGGCTCCACCAGGCCATGCTTTTGTGGCCTAGTAGATTCGAACATTTAAACTTGAGATGATGTGGAGTCATGAACAGCGACGGTAATGCCACTCATTATTATGCGTCATCCTGTCATTCAGAAGCATGGGAGTTTTTATCACGTGATTTTTTTTTGAGGCCATTCATCAAGGTGCCCGGTTGCAGCGATCATGCATCTGCTGCGAAGTGGTATAGCGGGGGCGATAGCTCAGACCATCGAACTGATTGTAAGTACGGAGATAATAGCTTGTTTAGTGAGCCGGGTAGGGTAAACATGAGATTATGATCACCGTGAACCAAGAGACTTCGCCCTCTGCAACTTTTCCTCTGCTCCCACCACACGTGTGCCGATCGGTTTGGCGTGGAATGCATAGTTATGATAGGCGAGCGAATTACATGACGAAAAATTCACGTAAAATCACGTAATATTTATAGGACGTGACTAAAGACAGCTCATTATCTGGCCAATAACCTCGTAACCGCAAGTCACGTGACTGAAGGCACGTAACGTCAGGTGTGTACTAGTCATAGGAACAGAATCATGCTACATAACGTAACTAATCACATGACACGTTGCCACCAAAACACGTGACACGTGACTTATAGGGCAACAAACTGACATGGGAGAGCAGCCAATTCTCTAAATAATTAGTACCACCAGCTAGCACAATTAGAAAACAAATTAACGTCTCTACCAACGCATGGTATTACTGGCAACCTTGAGCTAGGTCGAAGACTAGCTCCACTGCCGGTTCTTGTCGTGCGCCACTCATGCAAACTGCGTGCTTTTCTGTTTCTCAGTTACACCAAAAACTACGTAATTTGGCCGCTGGTTTTCGCCCACAAATTTCTGGTGACGGCATCATCTCCCACCAAGCAAAGTAAAGCTCAGAAAATAAAACAGTACCTTTAATTTGTTTCCTTATTTCCTTTCATCCCATACAGTAACGAATTATGATGACCTGCCAGAAACGCATAAAATCTACATGGCATAACTATGAGGTACTCAGTATTATATTAAAAACATACAATAAAGGATTGTTTTTGCAAGTTTCGTCAATTTCATGGTGACGAGCATATAACCATTTATGTAATTATTCGGCCACCAGTCAGCTTTTGTACTTTGATAAAAATAATCAAGTATTGGGCCTGAAACATTCACACTGTTTTTTGGTTGTGCTCGATTCCAGCGGAAGGAAAAGAACTGTTTTTTTCGGCTGGTCCTAGAACGCAGCGAGATGAAATATTGTCCAACATGGCAGTGTCTCTAGAAAAGTGATCTGTTACAGCATTAAGCAGCGCTAAATTCTAAATTAACCACTGGTTGGCCACTCAGGAAGCCTGCAGTGATGTGCACAATTTTTTCAGGCCATTTCAAGAAATATATGGCGTGTGACGCACCTTCATTCTTTACGTACACAATTCTGTGCGCTGGGATTGAAAGGGTTATGGTAAGATGAAGTTCTGTTGAGATAAATACAATGTATCGGTATGTCACTTCTTAAGTGTTCATTTACCTGCTTGCTGAGAAGATTCAGTCGAAACTGTAAAGAAAAAAAGCGATGTTTTATCATACACTTCAAGGGAACCTGAAGCACTTTAGGAATTACTTCGGAGCATGTAAGCACAGTCCAACGCCTGCAGAATTCACAAAATGGTAAAATAGCTCTCAAACGGGAAAGTGAATGCTAATGGCATTTTTCAGCTAAAATAACAGAGGCTGTAGCCGCACGGCTAATTTAAATTCCGAATAAACCTGGCCCCCTTGATAAGCTCCGACTACAGCACGTCACCATTTAGTCACACAGACTGCACAGTTTGTTATGCTTATTTGCCCACTATTTCATTTTCATGAGTAGAATAACGTGTCCTATTCAAAAACACTTTTCAGAAGTTCTTCGTGCTGATTGCAAATATTGAAATCGTTTTCGATCGCGTTGTGTTAACGACGGTGGGCTTTGCCTTCAGATATGACGCAGTGACTTTTTACGTAAATTAGCCCGTCTGGTTGCAACATAGGTAGGTTGGAAGGGAAGGAGGGCTCTCTACTTTGTAATCATGCGATCACTTATAAAAACGCCCTTCTTTTGGCATTTTATCGAACATTAATTTTTCGTTTTAGATAATTCTCCGACTGTTACTTGTCTAGCAACAAAATATTCTAACAAGAAGTCTACATACAGGAAGAGGAGCAGCGTAAATCTAATTTAGCAGCCCATAAAGTGCTGAAATGATGCATTGAATATAAGGTAACCTTGAGAACATCCTATAATATGCGAACATCTATAAATGACAATATTTTTATACCTACTAACTTTTGTTTCAAACAGAACCTTAGTTTACGAATACAGCCTTCCTCTTCCTTTGTATTCAGGATTATCCGACAGATGCTCAGATGGAAGTAATAGAGGCATTATAATTTACCACAATTAGGGTGTACCAAGGTATATATATATATATATATATATATATATATATATATATATATATATATATATATATATATATATACGGTGTTTAACATCCGAAAACCATCATATGATTATGAAAGACGCCGTAGTGGAGGGCTCCGGAAATTTCGACCGCCTGAATTTCTTTAACGTGCACCAGGCTAGGGTGCACCAAACGATGCTACTTTTCTGTTAATACAAGCAAGTAACTATTTACATACCGGACATCTCAGTCGATTCCACAGCGTACTCCGACATTTCTGATTGCTCAGCCATTTCTGAAAAAAAAACGCAACATGTCAGGTCACTGTTACAAAAACACTAGAACTCTGTGTAAGAACTGTTACGAGGTTCTTATGAAGCAATGTCACAAAGTGGCTAAGAACAGGGTGCTGGCGAGGCACAACTGGGGTAGGGGCTATAGTACGCACGAGGCCTCTGCCTAATAAGCTCGAAAAAATGTGCGATAACGTGGAGGCTCGCTAGCCTGGAAACAAATAGGTGCTTTAGTGGAACCAAGTGATCCTCTACACCACCGTAATTAGAGCAGCAATATTTATTTTATTTTTTTTTGCTGAGAAGCATGTTCCAACGCAGCGCAAGGACATAAGGGCAAGTTCTTGTAGTGACTACAAATCATCATGTTGCAAGAATCATTTCAAGTACCATTGAAACACTCATAATGAAAGCATGTTTTCTCGTTTAATATCTCAAAACGTGTAACTGTATCAGCGCTGTTAGCAGTCATTTCGTCTTGTTGGCCTTTACATTTGAAAAAAGCATTTTATGATAAACTATGATAATTCATTACAGCACATAGAACACATAGATAATGGAACATAGAAACTTATGATAATTCATTACAGCACATAGACACGCACACTCCCAGAAATAGCTATTTCACAATCATTTTTATTGCGAAAAAAAGTATACGTATGTACACGTACAGTGTACAGCGGGTATGCGTAAACGCCCTGAACCTCATAATTACACACACACACACACACACACACACACACACACATATATATATATATATATATATATATATATATATATATAGATATATATATAACCTCAGCGTAGACTACACTCTAAAAAAGAGCGAGTAAAAAGGGTGTCTATTTGTCCCACAACAATAATCGTCATCTATATTGCGTTCCATCCTTGCGCTATCGCCCCGCGCCCAATACATTCCGGTAACGATCGACATGCCCATTATCAGGGTTACATTGCATTCTCGATAGGAAAGTGGCCAGCGCCGAGTTTTCAAGAAAGGAAGCGCACGCAAGCCTAATGACAATTATTGTTGTGGGACAAAAAGACAACCTTTTTACTCGATATTTTTTAGAGTGTAGGTCATCAAATATTAAACATAATAAACAGGCATGCTGTGAAGAAAAGTGATAGAAAGGAGACTGTTAAGCTGTCCTCCTGTCCCCACTGTACATATCTATGTACAGAAATAGTCCCAGTCATTCGTTGGTACTCGTGGCCTGTGGCCTCAACATAGATTTTCTTTCCATTGGAAAAAGACGTGAGAAAACGGACTCTATCCTTGACCGCTGCTCGGTTACCGACATTTACTACATCAGAACATGGACTACGGGGCAAAGTAAAAATGATATACGTGTTTCGTTTGGAACAGCACACTTTTGTTATCAAAGTCGCGACTTATTTTCGTCATTTATGCACTTAGTGGTCACTATTGTTCTCCTAAGAATAAATACACAGATAATTTGCAATTTCTCTCTTTGGCTAACGTGGCTGCCATCGCTGATAGTTTAGCTAACTTGCTCTATTTTAGCCAAACCCCCCCCCCCCTTACTGTAAGCTCTCATTAGCGCTAGACTACACTGGTGGGTGAAAATGAAATTATTAGGCATAGTATTTATCTGCGGAAAAGCCAGCCCGGCAAGAGACTAAGCTACTTAACACTAACTTGTAGCTATTCATACACTGTAAATCCGAAATACAGGTGCTATTAAAGAAATCATATGACTCCTAGGCTTCTTTCACTCGGGTTAAATTAGTCTGAACATATTTACTGCTGTGGGGGTCACATGGACGATAAACAAATACAAGAGTAAGACCCTGCCTATACGTCACAATTCGCAGGATTCAGCCTTAAACACTAATAGTGCTTACTTACTGAGGGCTTTGGGTTCTCTCGAAGACCGACAAGGATAGAACAGGGCAGCTCAGACGCACGCTGTTTTGCTTTGTTTTGTTTCCCTGGGATGTTGGCTCATACCCACTCAGGGGGATTGGCCAAGAAAGTGTAGTGCAGTTTTTCTGTGATCATTTTAACTTTGTTTGTTTGTTTGTTTGTATCCTTCAATCCATGGCTCGTACCCACTCTGGGGGATTGGCCAAAGAACAAATAGTCTCATATGAACGATAACTGCATTATTGCTTACAACGAAAAAAAAGGGGGGCGGGGAGTTGTATAGTTAAGACAGTATGTTGGAAAAAAGAAATAAACCAAAGATTTAGATAGTGAGAAAAAAATCAATAACAATGTAGATACTAATAGCTACAACTTGATTTTGGGAGCCGACCAGACAGCTGGTTTTGCCAAACCCGATTATATTGGTATGTCACGGATTTATCCACAATAGAAAATTACTTTTCGACCCGTTTTTTTAGTATTTGTTAACGAGGGCTTTATGTTGAAAAACGTTTAGAGTCTTGAATAAAATTACACACCGCATCGAATGCATCTCTGTGGCAATTTCCCAAAACAGAGGCACCAAAACTTAGAACATTTTCTGCGGTTAAATTTAAACCTAGCTTCGCAAATGGAATATCTAAAGGTCGTTTCCTAATTAATGCATAGTTACGACGTAGCCAATATAATGTTCAATAGTTTCTGATTCTTCGCAGAACGGACAAAGGGGGGAAAGTGTCAGACCAGCTCTGTGTAAATAAAAATTTAATGGGGGGACACGGCATTTTAACTATGTGTAAAACGCTGACTGGTTGGTCTTCTTTCTTTTCACTTTAATGATCGCTCATACCCGCCAGTATAAATAAACTACTTTCTTCTGACGTTATAAATAGGCTATGTTTATAATAGGCTTGTTATAAGCCTAAACAAAATAAAATCAAGGCAAAATAATTTAGACGAACGTATTTTGTGAACCGCCATAAATTAATTTTAAATTCTCCTATGACCGAGAGATATTGTGATTCCACACCGGAGGAAGCAGGCACCCAAGAAAGAGTCTGCGCCGTATAAAGGCTTTTCGTTGGTTTCAAACCACTTTTGAAGACTTGGCTTGAGCAGAGGGAACTGATGAAGAAAAATTGAATAAAATAGCCTCCTATGAGCTCCAAATATCGGGCACAGTGGCAATAAATCTGTACCAGCAGAGTGATGATAAAACGTTAAAACATACACGAATACGCACTTTGGTAAAATTCCTTTGTTTTGCTTGCTTGAGAAAAGAAGTTGTCAATATCAGGTGGATGGTTCTCCCCTTTATTTTTAATGGATGAGCTGTACATCAACAATTCAAGGTTTGCCAGAAGTTTAGTGCGAATGACCCCAGTACTGCTCGCAGAGACAGTCGCTCTTCAATGCACTCGATTGGCTGGACAACCAATTTCTTTCGTGCGCCACGGACAAAGCAAAACTTGGGTTTTTGTTATCTTCCTGGGGCGGCTATTACATGAATTGACAAGGAGGAGGAATAAACTTTATTTTTCAGAAAGGGGAGAAGAAATGGGGGTAACCAAGTTTGACGGGGACGAGGTTGGGGCCCAAGGGGCCGCAACACGAGCAGACCAGTCCGCCAGCTTGGCTTGTATATGCAAATTTGCAAAGAGTAAAAGCGAGCATGGGTACGCCACCTAGCGGTTGTCTGACCCTTTCTCGCTCGGCCACGAAAAGGCTCGAGTGGCCATGCTTTCTGTATGTAGTATATTCCTTTATGCGGATAGTATATACCTATATACACTATAGCGCTTACAACGCATTAGCACATTCTATGGGCACAGTCTAGTTTGCACAGCATGATCACATCGTGAATGGAGTTTGTACAGATAATGGCAAGGAGCTATAATAACTGAAGTTCAATAACTTTTTGTGCCATCACAAAATATAAAAGGAAGGCTATATCAACAGTAGCATTTTTTGCAGTAAATCATGTATGATTAAAATCACAAAAAGGTCAAATTTGCGAGGTGGTGTGCAAAATCACACATTTTACAGTGCCACCATGAGAACGCACAACCAATTAATTTCATTAATAACAAAATCATGGACGAGATTACCGCTAACTAACCATTTGAATGAGTCAGTGATAAGAAGGAGTAATTATATAATAAATAAATCATTGTAGAAGAATAAATATTCACCAGACGTGACGTGATGCCCGTGAATGTTTTTAAATTGAAATTCCCACCCACTACAAAGAGCTAAGCCACGTATATACTCAGGTATTTGACATACAATCGAGAAACGCATGCCAAAATTTTATTGTTGCTAAAAAATTAAAATGAAGCATACATGTTGGATAACATAAGGCCGATCGCACTGACATCAAACATAGTGAAATCTATTTAGAGAATCATCAATGTACGAATTAATGAACTAATTACCATGAGGTCAATTCTAAGCCCCTGTCAAATTGAGTTCAGGGCTGGTTGTTCAATTTGGGATGCCCACGTTTATTTAGAAAGTCGGCTTCAATTAGCCAGCTACATAAAAAATATGCAGCTTTAGTTACCTTAGACATCGCTAAAGCATATGATACCATGGAGCACTGTAATTTGATAGATCGATTAGAATACCTTCATTTTCCATCATACATAGTAGCGTGGGTTCACAATTTTCTCGCAGACAGTAAATTTCAATGCTTTAAAGATGGGAGATGGGTTTTCATCATCTACTCTTACAAAAACGAGGGGAGTACCGCAAGGCTTCGTGCTTTCCCAGGTGCTATTTAATTTACTAATGAGCACCATTCCACGTAAACAGGATATAACAACTTATGTTTATGCATATGATATCGCATTTTTCGCAATGGCAGATAACATTCAAACCTTATATGGACGGCTTCATACTTACCTTAATGTATTGGAGAGCTGGATCGATGGCAACTGCTTTCTACTTAATCCGAGTAAATGTGCCCTCCTTGTTTTCCCGCTGCAATACCCTGTGAACATCTCTCGGTCTTATCATCATGAGCATATACCACAGGTGGCATCTGTTAAATACCTTGGAGTAATTTATCACACATCACTTAACTGGCGACCTCATATCAAATATATCGCCGGAAAAGGTGTGCGGGCCATTGCCATATTACGTAGGCTAAATAACTACCGCGTAGGTATGAGAAGTGACTTATTGGTAATGATATATCGCATGTACGTTCGTCCTATTTTGGAAATTGGTTGTGTACTTTTCTCTGGAGTTCCAGCTTACAAATTTCGGCCTCTAATTATTCTGGAAAGAGAAGCTTTGCGATTATGCTTTGGCCCTCCCAAAACAGTTGCTAACAATGTGTTGTATCTGGAATCGATGTTCCCTCCGCTTTCTCGTAGAATTCGCCTTCTGACTGGTCAGACATTCTTAAGAATTTATGAATCACCATTACGACATTCATAAACAGCCTTTATTTCTACTCCGGAATCATTTTTGGTGCTAGATAGCCGCGATTTCAGAACCCACAAATTATATTTGTGCAACATTTACTGGAGCCTCTAAACGTACGTATATGCGACATCATGCCGAGTCCTGATAATTCAGCCCCGGTGGAAATCCCATTTGACGACATTTTCCCTAATAATGCCGAATCACTTTTCCATATTTTTTTGGATGGTTTACTACAATATCACCTGCGAAATATTACAACGAACGTTATTATTGCTACAGACGCATCGAAATATGATGAAAAATCAGGGGTTGGCATTTCCAGCCCGATTTCGGGTTGAATATATTCCCTTCGACTACCCGATTTCATACCCGTTTTTATGGCTGAATTTCTGGCAGTAGTGCTTACCCTACACAAGTTAGATACAGCAATTACATCAGCTGTCATAATAACAGATTCCCTATCTCTCTGTGCGGCACTTTCTGTTGGTGCTGATAATCAAGTAACAAAAGCGGTACATGCACTAGTACTTGCGCATTTGAGAAAATTACGATTAGTTTGGGTGCCTGGACATAAAGGTTTATTTCTGAATGAAATAGCCGATTCCATAGCTAAGTCGTCGGTCAGCGAACCGATTCCACCGCACAGTCCATCATCGCTTATGTGACTGCTGCTTAATTCTGCAGACGTACGCCTATGGAAGTCTTTAAAGGTTCAGCAATAACAAACTCTACAGAATATCGCCATTTATTATATCCAAGTGCAAGAGACATTTGCTGCACTCGTAAACAAGAAGTAGCTATCACAAAGCTGCGCTGCCGGGTACGAAATCTAAATTTATATTAACACAGGTCTATAAACACAGAACGCGCACCTTCGCCATTGTGCGCATTCTGTGATGAACTGGAAATAATAGATCATTTTTTTTGAACTGCAGGTGGTTTAACACATCACGAAAAACTCTTTTAGAAATACCTTTACGTGGTATTGGTATGGACTTATCTGTGCCTGTCATTTGGTCTTTTGTAGCTTCTATTTCTGGTTTCTCTAATGCGACAGTATGTGCGGCCGTCCGGAACTATATTGATGAAACTAATAGGTTGACTAATAAACCAGTACTATTATCCTAACATGTCCACATAATTATATACGTATAAAATCAAATTATTGCTCTATTCTAAGAATAACTTTGTTTATGTGTATATTTGTATGCATTACATTTAAGCACCACACTTTACTAGGCTATCAGTAATCTTTCTGTTTTACCTCCATTATTGCAAATCAGAACAGTAATTTTTAAACTCACTCGATTCTTGGCCAATCCCCGTAGTGAGTATGCGCCGCTATCAATAGGTGAACAACAACAACAACAAACGCACATAACGCGTTGCAGTTGTCTAGCGGGTTCCTCGCATCTCCGCAGCCTCACGAGTAATAACACAGTGGGTACTACCATACTTCACTAAAATATGATTGATTACGGCATTGGATATCTTGCTTGCCTGTACTGTAGTATTCCATCCCATAAGCGTTCACGGCGAACTTCAACATGTTGTTCCTCCAGTTTCGGCTGAAACTGTGCTGCGTGTTTCTCACAGGCGTAGCATATCTTATTATTTTCACTGTTTAAACGTACTTCAAAAAGTTCAACTAGAAAGGAATTTCCCATTTCAAGTTAAAAAACAAAACGTAACTTTGTCGTGAGAGTTGCGGAAAATTGGTTGGCGTGGTATTTTTGAAAAAAAAAATTCCGCCATATCCACGAAGTGAATGATGATGAGTGGGCGAAGCTCCGGAGGTAAACCTGGTAAACCATGAATCCTCTGTACATTTTGCCCACTCGATTTTATTACATCGCTCCCCCTAGCGTACGTCGCCGCACTAAATCAAACGATTGCCTTCAACCAATGACACGCGCCATATGTGACATCATTCCTATTTTATAAGATCTCGCGTCTTTCATCAACTACAAGTACCGCTTTCTAGTTTATAACATCTTGCATCTTTTCATCATCAGCTACAAGTACCACCATCTAGTAAACACTACAAGAACTAAACGAGAGGTGGCTACATGCAGGAGACGGTACCGCCATCTAGTGAACACTGCAAGAGCTAAACTAGAGGTGGCTACATACAGGGGACGGTACCGCCATCTAGTGAACACTGCAAGAACTAAACTAGTGGTGGCTACATGCAGTGGACGCACAGCCCACGCCCTAAGGAGCTTCGCTCCTAATATATCATATAATAACAAAGGTATTAAAAGCTTGAACATTAATATTGCTGGCAATTACAATAAGGATAGTGAAAAACTTGTCACTGAAAGGACCATTTTATATTGTGTACTTCTACAGATGCACCAATTATAACAAAACAGTGGATGCAACGCTCAAAATGCAATTAGCCCCTTCTTTTTAGTCGTAGCTATGCTGAATTTGCTAGTTTTCGACGCCTATACAGCTGTAGCGCACTTTTAAGGAAGTAATCAAAATACAATTTTCTTCGTCAGACCAGCGATTGCCTCCTCCACACTTAATTCGTAGGCGCGCCTATAAAGATCAATCAGACTTGACGGATTCACATGTCGCTTAGTTGTACGCCTAACAAATAAAATCAACAAATAATCAAGCCAAGGAAGCTATGGCATCAGCATTTCATTCACCTTCACTAAAATTTGACTCATCTACGCACTTCCAGACATGCCACCCTCGTAGGTGACCACCTCGACGAAACTGGAAAGCAAGCTCAGGGACGCCAACAATGAGTCCACTTGAACTGTTTTCGTCAAGCAATAACAATCTGATACACCTTAATCTGGGACACCTTAATCCTTTAAGATGACGACTAAGGTGCCCTGCGCCTGGAACAGAAGACCGCAGCACGAGTTATAGAAACGAAACAACTACCCAAGGTAAAACGTAGGTAGAATCTGAAGTCGTAAGTGCCGCCCGGCAGCCCAAATGAACGACACAGTTGCGTAAGAGCACCACCCGTTTGAGCAACGCTTGTTCGAAAAGCCAAACTTTTTGGCGTCCTCACTGTGGCGTTTATAGGCACCGCCAGCTAGCTTGAAAAACAACGTGAATACTGGAAACACGCGTATAACACGTGATCACTTTCAGCCAATAAGGGCGCGGCATGCCTTTCAATTATATACGCGTTGGGGTTCCTCGCGAACGATGGCAATTCAAGCCAAGTTTGAATCCGACAGATCCTAGCATTCACCAGCGTGGCTGAGCTCACAAAGCCAGTTTCGCCTCTACACGTTTTCCTAAGAAACTTCATTGTCCTAGGTATACAGCTCAATGCAACAAATGAAAAAGGAGAAGTGCTTGGTGTGATCAACACTGTAGAAAAGCTTGCAGCAGCGATGCTTCTTTCGCAGAAGGATTGGCTATCCCTGACGAAAGAGTGCACAGAAAAGCTCATTCGCTTCGGTCATTCTCCCACAATGTTCGCAATAAAATTCAACTTAATTATTTTATTCAAGTGTAAGCGAGGTCACACTTCGGAAAGAGGACTATAGACGTTGGCACCTGAGTGCGTCATCGTGCCCGTAACAACAACCGCCCACTCAGAGGCACTTGCAAAAAAAATTGAAAGTGGCCAGAAGCTTACATAAAAAACATGCAGAAAAATCGGGGGACCCTTGAAGAGTTGAAAGCGATAGCGATATTCTGTCCCTAGTGCGTGCCTCAAACACTTGGTGTATGAAACCTTTTCCAACTTGCTTGCACCAACTACGTGGCCTTAAAGGTGCAGTAGGGTTTTTCACAAGCAGAGGCATGGCTGTGTGGTAGAACACCCGCTTTCCGCGCAAAGACCCATGTCCCCCCTCTAACACATATACTTTATTAATTTTATTTGAATCATTCTTGATTTTTCGTCACGCAAAGTATCTTTTTCACTCACAACTAACGACACCGATACCTATGTCGGAAAGAGCGAGTACAATTTTGATCAACATAAAATAGCCGACGTATTATCATCGCCGCAAACACAAATCCCTGAACACAAACAAAACGCAATACTCACAGCAACACCAAATAGCTATAAAAAAGTATATGATTTATTATCACTCCATTTTTCCTGACTAGCAGTTCTTCCTTTTATACATTTGTTGTTCTACAGTTTTTTAATTTGGTAGTATAGCATTTGTCAACTATAGATTGTCTTGATCCTTTTATTGCTATTGCTAACATGCTCCATAGTAAATTTTCGAGGTCGTCAATATTTTGAAATTTGTGAATAATTTTTCTGTTCAAATATTCTTGTTTCAATAATGTGTTAATTTGATCACACAGTGTTTGTGAACCCTACCTTCTCCTTATCCAATTATTTCGGTATTGAAGTTGTCGGCATGTATGAAGCAAATTTTTTTTGCTATTCGTGTAAGGTGAGTGAAAAGGTAGTGTTATTCGTGAGAGATGTGCCTCAAAACCCAGCGGCAATGTTTTAATTCATGTATGTTCAGTATGCCCAGTTAATTCATGTATGTTCAGTATGCCCAGTTTGCTTAAGTGTTCTTGAACAAACTGGGCCGGAGAACATTTCTACGAGAACGAGGGAACAACGACGCAACGATCTGCCACAATACGAAACCCCTCGGCAAATTGTACCACCTAACGAGAAGACGAGCTAAGAGCTCGACAGCTTTGAAAATACTTTGAGTAACGTAGTGAGGCAGTCTACAACAAGGCTGCCGAATCAAGTAAGGCAGCCGTCATGGTAATTTGCCGCATACCATTGAAACTGGCGCGACTCCGCTTGAAACAACCTGTACCACAAACGTGGCATCCGCGGCTACTGCTCTAGTTAATAGAGATAACGAAGTCTAAAACACCTCCGCGGTAGTCCTTTGATTTTCTGGAGGTCTATAGATTGTGTGTACGTTGTGGACAACAAAATGCCATCCCGAGAATATTCAGCGACAATCTGTTACAAAAAACAAGCCTTTACCTGGTGCCAAGATGTAGAGGGTATCTCAGATAATGAGCTGGCGTGACCATCGGCTCAAGATCCCACCAGCTTAGCACAGAGTGATAAAAATACAAACCTCACACTGCTCAAAATATACTTGAACACCGACATACGACAAGGATGTGTTGTGCCCCACCATAAATTCAGGCTAACAGTTCCACATCTGGAACGGTTTTATTACCTAAACTCTACATATCTGAAGTGCCAGTTGATACCAACGCTTCTCTGCATAGCATAAGAATATTGCAGTAAACCTGTGGAAGCACAGTGACCTCTGATACTCACGATTATCCTTTACTTTGTGAGTCTGTCTGCTCCCGAACAGGCTTTAGATCTGAAGGGGTCTCGAGGATCAATTCTGACGAGCAATGGCGGCCGCGTGTGTTCATAAAG
Organism: Rhipicephalus annulatus; assembly: GCA_013436015.1. NCBI lineage: Eukaryota > Metazoa > Arthropoda > Arachnida > Ixodida > Ixodidae > Rhipicephalus > Rhipicephalus annulatus. The sequence continues at coordinate 17,759 of WOVY01005240.1, read as the reverse complement.
AGAAAGCTCTTTGTTGACGATTCGCCATTCTTTATTTTTCTCAACGATAAACGTTGTATACTGCTTCATATCTTCCTGAGAAGCCACGCAATCGATAATAGCGCTCAGAATACATTATTTAACATCGATGCTTTATTTCGCTAACCTTTGTAAAATGTATCGCTCGATAAGCTTGAACCAACACAAGATAGACACGATGCATACCCAAAACGCATTACTGTGCCGCTGAGTGAAGCTCTAAACTATGGGTGTTGGTTGGTTGGTTGGTTCCTCAACACCTTGGCGTAGCCCGCCTTGGGGAAGAGGCCAAGAATGGGACGGTGCCTTGCTTTTTAAATTATTTCACTTCTTGAAAGGGAAGGGTCGGATTAATTAGGTAATATAGGAAATAATTTAAAGTTGTTAGATTTCTAAAAGAAGAACCTTAAATAAACATAATAAACACACAAAAAGAAAAAAAAGAGTTCTATACATAAACCACTGAAGTTATCTATTTTTAGCATTCAATTCTTTTAGATTCTCGACGCTGACTATGGACGCGGGTCGGTGGCCTGGAAGTGCACCTTCCAGTTGACTGAAACTCTGACGAGTGCCAGAGAGAAGACGAAAGATGCGATTAATCGATGCCACCCTCCAAAAGGGGTTTCATGAAAAGCAGCTGCCACGAAATAAGACGCCACTGAAGTGCCTACATTTTCCCCTGTTCTTTCTTTAGTACCGACAACCATCGAGGAACCTCAGAAGAATCTCATTGGCTAACGCTCATTTTCGGCAATCATGGTCTTCTTAAGCCTTTGGCAGCACCTGGTGAAACGATTCCTCTGCTCACCGGAGGAAAAAGGCACATCTCATTCACTTAAGGATGCGTCGCTAATGTACTTAGACATAGTTAGACAAATAATTGTGGCAGAGGCTGGCTGTGTGTGAGAGAGGGCTGAGAGAAAATGCCGTTGTTGGTGCTTACTTAGGTAAAGGGGAAATATCTAGGGGCTATCAACGCGGCGCTCACACATCACTTACCCAGCACCAAAAGCACATTCTTCGTAAACCTTATATTGATACGTGCCATTACGGGGACTTCCGCGGTTAATGTTTATTATTTGCTGGCCAGGTAGTCCCGCAGCTTCCGCTCCCTGTCGAAGCTCGAAATGCACGTTCCGGGAGTCATAGAGAAGTGAGTGTTGTACAAAAGCCAGGCGATCTTTGGTGGCAATTTGAGGCTCAACACAGCATCAACCTGTCACAAGAAGTCCCAACAGAAGCAGTCAACATGTAATCAACCATTTTTATGTTAGTAAGGTATAGGTAAGCAACGCTTCGTTTATTCAAACTTACAATTGATACAAAATTGCCGTGTAAGGCTGAGTAATTGCCTGACTCAAAAGTGGAGCCACATCGGGAGCAAAGCAAAACGAACACATCAGTGTACAATATAAGCGGAAAGTTCAACAGTACATATTATTCTACACGGGTTCCAGTGTCAGAAATAATGGTGAGTAAATAACGCGAAAATGTAAACACATCTCGCTATAATGCAATCATAATACAAAACTGCGTACTTTAAATAAAATAAACAGTAAACATATCCTTGCTGAAAGTAGAATGAATAAATATATAAACAGAGCTCTCTTTATATACTATATAGAGTGATCGCGGATCACTGGAAATATTACTGGAGTAAAATACCGTCATATATTATTCTACCACCACTACACTCTACTGCAGGGAACGTCTGTCGTTAAATTAACTACCTTGACAATGAGTCAACACAAAAGCATATATATTGTAATGGAATTGCTGGCTGTCAATGTCACCCCAAAATAATTCTGGGAGGCTGCGTACAGTGCTGGGACCTGGAAATTTCGGTCACCAGCTGTTTTATATAAGTGACCCCATAGTTCCCGGGTTCTCGAGCATTTTCGCCTTCATCGCAAATACTGTAGGGATCGAAAGGAGTGTAAATAACAGGGACCCTGAAAGCAAGGCGACAGCGTGCGTCCTCTTCTCCTTTATTCATTGGGACGTACCCACTATTGTTGCCTTGTGCTATCGTTTGGATACTGTGCCATCCTGTATCGCATCATTGGACCCTATTCTAGCATTTGGCTATGGGTCCAAACAGTTTCTTGATCTATCATGTTGGAATTGGAAATAAAGTGAATTGAAATGAAAACCGAATGAATGATTGATTCTTTCTTATGAGTTACATGCCCAGACGCTGCCTGGACTGCGAGCCTTGTTCAGGCTGTCACCTGTGTAGACTATTTTCCGCAAGGCAAATGGGCGCCACCATTTTGGGCTCTTAAGCCCATGTTTTCGTGTTTTTGCACATCGCGACGGGAATTAATAAGCCCGTGAAATATCATATGCACGAACCCAACTGTTTCTGTACGTATGCGCCTGTTCTAACTGTTTCTGTACGTATGCGCCTGTTCTGCGCCTGTTCTAATGTTCGTTCAGGTGTTCAACACACAAAACACTTAGGTTAACAAGCCACTATGGCGGCCCACACACACATTCATAAAATAGTCTATATCTAAGCCCTCGCTGCTATCAGGCTTGGCCTAATAAATAAGACAATACTGACACCAGTTTAATTTCAAACTTCCTTAGTACGAAAGTATACAAACTACTAAAAAATGCGCTTGTTCTTAGGCTGCTTTTCTGTCGCCATATTGCCTTTTCGGAAGTATATATTCTGTTCAGCAAATGCAGCCTTTGTCCAAATCTCGAGAGCAGTGTTTTCAAACGCCATTACCGCTTTTGTCACAAGTGGACGCATAACATGGTCTGGTCATTTCATCCTTGAAGCGATGACTCAAGTATCCTGATTTAGCAGCAGTCCATTTTTTAAATAGAGAATTTCATGCGTGGAGTGAAATACAGCAGTTGCAGGGATCCAGTGTTAGCGAATTTCCTCATATATGTGATATTATTGGCAGAAAGCATATTTATACCCATTTATTTAATTTATCGAGAGCATGTTTAAGATGACTGTGACACTTCCTGTAATTTCTCAAAGTTTATGTGCCGCATCCGCAGCTGCCATGTCACCGGTAACTATTGCATTAAAGCCACTACTGTGCAAAAAGGTGGTTTGCGTTGCGAAAAAATTATCACAATCTTTTGTGGAATACTTGAAACTCTTCTAAATGCGAATATAGCGTTTAAAAAGCAGAATCGTTTTTGCAACACAATGATTTTTCGGTGTCATTCTAAACAGCTGGAATTATTAGTGAACATTCAGATAACCAATTTTTTTCGAATTTGCTCTTTCATCTTCTTAGCTGCATGTATACAATTCAGTTTTCGAAAAATATCTCAAAAAACAAGGTCACCATATTACTAACTTAGTAATCTTCATCTTGAAATATCTAAATTAAGCAGCATAAAAAAGATCCATCAGCGCATGATCCAAAAACGTCTGCATATGTTCGCAAACTCACCTTCTTTTTTATGGTATCCCAGCTGTCGTAGAAGAAGACATAGTTAGAGATGACTCCCGATTCAACGACGTTGTTAAGAGTTTTCAGTCTCACGTGTGGATCACAGACCTGCGTGTACAGGTATAGGGATATCTAATCACCGACTCTGTGGCATTAGCCAACGCCAATTTAGGCAGTGACGATGCGTTTAACGCCAATCCGGAAACACGCAACTTTTTTGGCGTTCTATGCAACATCGTTCAAGCGAAAAAAAACGCATAGGGCTGCATAAAATTCAGCGTGTCAAAACATGATAACAAGAAACAAAGTGCCTATTCGGTCTAAGGAGGAGCCCGTGATGCGCTTTTATTCGTCAGTTATGTCAACGTTGTTGGCAATAATTAGTCTTGCTTCTTGTCAATCAAACTCTACATTAATATATGAAATGAACGGACGTCGCCTACTCTATTTCAGCACTAAGCTTCAAAAAAAATCGTAAATAATTTCGCATTGAAAAAAAAGAACGACCTTGTCCTGTGCGAAATTCAACACGGTGCGGCGTCGAAAAATGTTTTTGTCTGTTGGCAGAAGTTTTCTTTTTCAGAAGTGGGTGTTAATTTTCGGTGTGCCATCTCGATGCGAGGGGGCTCACGATGGCGGTTCTTTTTTGTGGAAGTTGCTTGGCACTACGAAATTTCGCTGGCCTATTTCAGCGTAGCCGATAGATAGCGTCATTATCAATCTTCACCGCACGACAACTACTACGCTGCCATTTATACAGCGTGGCTGCACTGTACTGAGAACATAACAGACAGTATCGAAACATGCAAATTCTGATATTCATTTTACGTATGGCAAGGTTTACACGGCATGGTATTGGTACACTTGCTCCCTGTTTCCGTAAACTACACGGGCACAGCTGAACACTTTAATTTCACGAAAGTGCCTCCTCCTAAAGCAGGCCTGGTCCTGCTCACACGCTACGTGAAAGCCTCGAAAAGGGACTCCACTAAACCGGACCAGTTTACACTGCTGCGTTCTATATCATAGCGATATATGACTGAGCATACGTCATGCGAACTGGTCAAACTATAACATATGTGGGGATCGCTTTACTATTACAGCGCTTTCATATGCCATCAGCGGCTCGACCGGGTCAAGCAGGCTCTTTACACTTACCTGCTCATATCCGACTTGCGTGTACTGATCGCACGGAGCAAATAGAGCATCCTCTATTGCAGTATCATTATGCGTCAGCTGGTACAGATTGACCCCCATCTCGAACGAAAGGCCCACGTACAGACTGCTTCTCGGGTAATGCTGCGAGTCGAGGAGCAGCTTGGAATGCCTCTCCTGCGAAGGCGATAATGTCCAAGCTGACAGTACCCTTCGAACTGGAACCCGCGTTGGCGGCATAACTCGTTAGAATATGTGTAAGGAAGGTACTCGCACAAAAGAAGAATAATTGGAGATCGCCTGGGAACCGTATTATCCACGAATATCAAGAGATATTCGAGTGCCAGGATTGTTGTTCCCAGATATTTTTTTTCACTGTACGGAACTTTGTATAAGAACATATTGCTACCATTAATGAACGAGCCCCTGTGGCTCATGCTCGTTTTGGGGCCACGAAGAAGAAGAGAACATTTGGGTTGCTCTTGTTCAGGTCTACTCAGCACTTCCATCAGTAATGCCACGAGCAAAACAAGACCTATAGCTAGGAGTTCACCTGAACCAGAACAACCAAAATGTTTTCTTCTTCGCGGCCCCAAAACGAGTATGAGCCACATCGGCTCGTTCATCAATGGCGGCAGTATGGAAATATGGTGAGCCCAGCCTACTTTCTCCTCAATAAAACTAGAAACATAAAAGCTTATAAAAAGTCAGAGCTACAAAAGTCTTCAAGCACAAATATAGCGACAATCATAGGCAGAGGCCGAAAAACGTGGCCTCTTCGATCTACCGTTTGAGGCAGTTGCGTGTTTCATCACATAGACCATTGTGCGCTTGATGGGAAAACCATCGCCACTTGTCTAGTTTCGCCTACCAGTGTGCGTTTGCTCGTCTTCGCTCAAAAAATAAAAACAAAAAAAGATCATGAATACCCCATCCTGAAAGTGCACAGTGCGATCTTCAAAGGTGCGCTGGATAGTGCGTGTGCCGTAGGTACTATTTATTCTTGGCAATAATTCACCAAATAAACAGGCGTAATACGACTCTGTAGGACAGATTATATGCTAAAAGTATGATTTTTTGTGGTTATTCATCGGCAGCAAGGCAAATTTTGCGGGTACTCACGATAGAGGAGAAGTTCGTGTTTGTAGTGTTCCAGACGCTCGTCGGTGCGGCGTAGCAGACCTTGTCTCCTATCTGACCCTCTTCACTGGTAACCGCGATCAGGATATCCACGTCGTAGCTGTTTGTCATTGCGATGGTAGGAAAGCAGTAAAGAAATAACAGCATATTGTCAAGCCTAAAAGTGCTATCGGAAGGAACGCTTGAGTTTGTTTGTTGGTTGGTTGGTTGGTTGTTTGTGTTCGTGTGCGTGCGGCGCGCGCGCGCGTGTGTGTGGGTGTGTGTGTGCGTGTGTGTGTGTGTGTGTGCGTTCGCGTGCGCGTTCGCGTGCGCGTGTGCGTGTGTGTGGTGTGAGAGAGAGAGAGCGTGTTTGACAGATTACGAGATGAACAAAGAACGCCGCTATCGACACATCGAAAACATGCACTGAGCACACTGAGCATCCTCTAACTACAATACAGAAAAGTAAGTTCTGAATAACCAATGAATAATGACGATTCGTCATGCTCCTGATTTAAACACATTCCGTTCTTTCCAGCTTTGTAACAGAAATGAGAAGAAAAAAATACAAAACCGGAATCAAACTTTGTTGTCTCATAAGTTTATTGTTTACTGGAATGCTGTTTTAGTTAAGAGGAGTTATGCTTAATGCACCTCAATTTTAGGACGGTTCTCTGCCCGAGGTAATTATAAAATTTTGCATGATGTATTTTAGTGTACCCTAAGAAAAAACAAAATCAAACTTTTGCCGTAATAAGTTGATTGTTTACCGGTACACTGAGAGCTATGCGTACTGCTCCTAAATTCATTGTAGGCTCTTTGTCTGGGGTAATAAAAACGTTTTAGATATGTTGTTGAAATACCAGTACGCCACATTTGCCTTCTTATAAGTACACTTAATCTGCTACACCTGTAAATTGCTGCTTCTTGCACGTTTCCTAATTACGTGTACAGTAGTATTTATGCTTTAGGCGGCACTCAATTCATTGTCAAACGTCACAGAGCAATCACCGCTTTTCTACCCTGGAAGATTTCGCCTTTTGCTGCTACTTTTTCTGAAATAAATGAGAAGATCAGGCGCTGTAAGAAGGCATGGCACAGCGTTGACTTGAAGTTTCGTACATGATGATCAATTAATGAAAGAATAAGGGGTCCTACGTACAGACAGCGTTTCACTACATCTATTTCCGGATGACATAAGTAACATGCGGAAAAACCTCGGCGTAGGATGCCTCTAACTGTCCTGCGAACAGCAGTAAGTTCAAGGGAATCAACAGCTCATCGCTAACATAAAAAAGCGAACTTAAATCAATAAGCTCAAATTGAATCATGCCGAATTTCTTATTATTCTTTGATTGAATTCAAATCGCTGCTGAAGAACACTGTTTAAAAAAATTCGCTGTCTAAATAATTCTTTTTTTTGGTAAGACAAACAGTTGTACACTGTCGTTTTTTATGAAAGAGAACACGCGAACGCGTGGCCTGCGCTCTGCAGTGGCTGCCTACAGCACCATATACCGACAGCAAAAGAAAACACGTTCCTTTTCAGCGTCATCTGTTGGCAAAAAAATAACAGCATATCCACGGAGAGAATGATGGATAGTGGGGCGAAGCATCCGTCCGTTTGTTCGTTCTTGCTTCCGTCCATCTATGCGTGCGTCTGTGTGGCCGCCCGTGCGTCCATCCACCCGTCCATGCGTGCGTCTGTTCGTGCGCCCGCACGTTCATCTGTGCGTCCGTCACTGCTTTCTTCCATGCATCCACGCCTGCGCTCGTCCATGCGTCCATTCGTCCGTGCAGACATCCGTGCGTCCATCCTCCATCTGTCTCTGTGTCCATTCGTCCACCTAGTCAACACTCCAAGTACAACAATTTTGCATCTTTTCATCATATATTCCTCATATAGAAGCACCGCCATCCAGCGGACATTCCAAGGACTCAACGAGAGGAGGCACACGCACACTTTCTCACGGCTTGCGCTTCGTGTCTACTTCCCACCTTTAACCACCTCAAGTTAATGGTATATACTAGTTCACTGTATTCATGGCACTGTGGCCCGACGCTCGTTAAACCTTTCTGAAACCTAGCAGGTTACGCCTAGCGAGTATAACGTTGCAAACCTTTCGTGTCTTCTATGCGTTGTTGAACAATAAAAAATTTCGCAGCGTGCGCGTTAACTAAAAGCCGGATTCTCCTGTCTCTCATTCCCCCTTAGCAGCCATTGGCATGTACATTGAGCACTATCTTTTATTGTTAAACAACGCACAGATGAAATTTCTCACCGGCACCACCTTGGAGGTCAAAATTTAATACTTGTTACACACTACTACTACGGCCACGAGGGACGAACGGGTGCCGCCAAAAGTAGTTTTTTCAAGTGATTTTGTTACACCAGACGGTTGTACTCACCTGAAATGTTGTTACCAGTTTGCAATAAACTTTTCTGTTTCGCCCCTAAACATAATTATAGCGAGTGATGGCGGGTAGACAAGCGCTGCGAGATTGCACTTGCTCTCTGCTCACGCCTAGCGTAGTCCACTGCCAACGTATCAAATATCAAACGCTGTGCTCGGCTACGGCGCAAGCAGCAGTAATCGCCCGATATCACTCACCACGCGCGGAGGAAGGGAACGTAATCTAGCAGCGCTTGTCTACTGGCCATGACTCGTTACATTGCTTGGCAATAGAGGACGCCAAAAGCGAACGTGCTTTCTTCACTTGTCGGTTGATGGTGCTGTAGGCAGCCTCCGCAGAGTGCCGGCCACGCGTTCGCGTGTTCCCTTTCATAAAGGACGACCATGTATAGACATGGATAGCAAAAAAAAAAGAAAGAGCATGGTTGCGACTCTAAACCTGGGTGAACTTCCAAGCTCAATTAAACTTCAAAGAGAAGTCTTACCGGATTTAAAGCTAGAACTAGATATAACCAAGCTTAATTTACAAAGTTTTCCATCAAACGCAGAAAATGTCATTCCCCGATAAATATCCGTGGGATTTTATGGTCTCATCAGTAAGCATTAGTGAAAAAATGTGGTCAGCAAACCTACCTAAACGAAGTGCTTTCTTGAAACAGCCTCGAAAGTGAATTCTGCTTAATTTAAAGAGAGACCGGTTTTTCTCCGAGTCAACGCTGTAACGTTGTCGCATTAAAAACGTCTGGGCATCCTTGCCACTGTAATGCTTTTACTTTGACCATGCTGCACGCCGTGTACATGAAGAGAACACCGGACTGCAGATCAATAGCGTTCGTACGCACCACATAATGCTAGAGGCTACGGTGACCTCTCTACCCTGATGGTCTGTTCGAAACTTTCTCGATCCGATCTACTCGCAAAAGCATCCCTTGATTTCTCCGCATCATGGCATATCGGCGGACTGTCAGGGCTTTACGTGACTGACCTGCATCCACCTGACCTGCATTTCCGAAGCAGGCCGATTTCGATCCTTCCTTGCGGAATGGGCCCTGACGCCGCGTTCGCTTTTCGAGGTGGGTAAGTTACAATTGTACGGCGATTTTCGTCGAGAGGGCAGGATCACTCATAAACGCGTTTGCCAGAGTGTGTCAGCATATTTGGGGCTCCAGCTGGAGTATATGTACTCGTTCAGACCACCCTCGCTCTACCACCGTCACACAGTGGCAGAGCGAGCTAGAGCACTTTCACGCCGCCGAGAGTAGAGGAGATCAACCAAGTGAACTGCTCTCGCCTAAAAAGCGTAGTAGGCGCGGAACGAGAGGACGGCTTGAAACGCCACATTCATTTCACTTTTCTTAAGTTTTTGTATCAGCCTATAGGAGTTCGGAGGCAATGGTAGCAACCAGGTGTAGTTCGACGCCGCTGAGGCTGGCCGTATATGCGCCATTTGTACGGTAGCGAGGATGACGGCTAGGAAGAGTACGCCGATGCTTAAGCTGTATGCGTCATTCGACAATTGTACTACATATCTGTGCATTAAAATAATGGCTAACATCTGACTGGCCAATTATATGCGTACTTTTCTGCTGTCCTGCAAAGAATGCCGGGGCTTTGAAAGTTTTCATCCCATGGTATATTTCACTCATCACCCCTCCCCCCCCCCATCTGCTTTCCCAAAGCATGCCGCGTTGTAGTGGCACATTGAGTGATTATGCTCTCAGTGACCTGCCAGCCACCCCTCCGTGTACTACAAACTCCTGTTCTCCTCAATAAAATTCGTCACTGAAAAAAAGAAACAAGTGACTGCTTGGGTAAATCTGCACAACTTTCATGGCAGCAGGTACACAGAAGTGTGCAGTGTTTGAATAAGCATATATGGTACGTGTTAATTGTAACAAGACGAAAGGGGAGGTCATTGAAGTTTGTACTAATTTAACGGCTGCAGTAGGCGTGTGTGGAAGCGCTCAGCTAATAAGAAATAGCATTGGTCGATAGCGCTCGGCCAAAAAGAACTAAAACTCATGAATAAAGCAAGCTAGCGTCGGTAGCTAGGGCTTCCCTGCGCCTGCTTCCTGATGTCTTAAGTATATCAGCGTAAATAAATCACTACAGGCGGGTTGGATGTGGTGTGATTTGTATGGGTTTGTTCTTGTCTGGTCCGGTGCTTCATAGCTTTAAACAATGACGGTTGATTAAAGTTCTGCATTTAGAAGGACAAAAAAAGTTTCCGTCTTGATTCTACGGAATGACCGATTTCATTAACAAAACCACTTGCGAAGGGCGATATTTCGTTATTAGAACTTTTGACTGTACACTGAAAAACTATAGCACATCGTTTTGCGGAACGTAATTCTGCAAATCGAACACCTCTAAACAAACGAGCGTGCTGTCCTCACTTTCCAATTTCCTGGAAGTACCGCCGATAATACATTGTCCAGTCAGAAGAGACGTTGACTTGGAATGCGCCAAAGGCCAGGACAATCACACTGTTCGGGTCGCCTCTCTGCAGCGATCTCATTTTCTGCACATGTAAAAAAAGACGCACGGCGCACGAGTCATTTCCATGTCCAGCTCTGGCTTGGACGTTGCGAAGAAAGCAGTAAGTTATGCGACATCATAAACTGTGAATGTCAATGCCACCTAACCAAATCACAAGAAAGAGAGGGCAAGAGACGTTTATGCCAAAGTATATGGATGCTTTAACTGTTGAACTGTAATTGGGAAAGGATTGCGGAGGAAGAAAAATCAACTTGCCGTAGGTAGCAACCGAAGCTTATAGATTTGACTACTTTGTTTCCTAATAAAAATAGCTCATTTTTGTAGTTCATGGCAGTGTGGATTATGGTAAATGAACTGACGCAGCAGTACACAAGTATACATACTTGAAATCCTAACGACATTATTTTCTACGGGTGGTAAATCTTGTAATTATAGCGTTACTGTAATAAAATGATTCATTTCACTAGATCTGTTGAGCTATAGTTTGCAGTACTGTGCACAGTGCAGTAGCACTTTAGCCTCTGCTGCGCACTCGATGTTGCTGTCCTTGCACCGATCTACTTCTTCTTCATTACACTGCCATAATGCAAGCACCTCATTGTTCGTGGTGTTTTGTTGCATAAGAGACAAAGTGCCTTATTCTGAGTTGAATTTGAGTTTCATAATCCACTGTGGTAGAAAGGCTGCTGATACGTAAATCATTCAATTACCCTGCTTCTCTGTTTTCATTTGAAGAACTTTAAATGGCTTCATATATGAGCTGGTGCAAGTTGCACGTCTCGTTTATTTGAAAAGGAAATTCTTTCAAGAAGTTGTTTTTTACGGCGGTACCACTATACTACAAATTTTAGCTCCTATTTACTCGCGCTGAGCAAGTAATCAACAATTGAAAAACACCCGAAGGAATTCGGAGGCCTTTCAGTATACGCCGTGTTCAGTTTAAAAGAACAGCGTACCACGATTCGTGAATTAGAACTGTAATGAAACTTCGTGAAAGATTTCAAAACTAGGCATCATTTGTTTTGCTTGTTCCGCTGTACAAGTTTTTAGACGCCAAGTTTTATAGGTCTTGAAGTTTTGTATACCATAACAAGGATTTGAATAATAAAGACACCGTATTAAATGGCTCCGGAAGTCATGGCTATCTATGATTATGTAATGTACACTTGAATACACGCCTACAGGCCTGTAGCATTTTGCTTCATCGAAACAAGACCGCTACGACTGGGATCGACCTCACGACCATCCTGTCTGCAGCCTAGTGCCGTAATCGCTAATCCACCGCAATGGACTCGGACAAAACAGCGTATAAAGACTCGTTCTGGCAGTGAGTGTGTTTTTTATCATTCATTACCCTGTTCAAAGAGGTGAATTGATAAATTCGCTGGTGTAAATGTATGTAGTTTGCTCTACATATAGTAAATTAGAGATCGTTGGCAGAGGCGTTCAGCCTGCAGTACACCTAGGATAGGCGAAGAATCATTATGAAAATAATAATGACGACACTTTAAGGTGTTTCTTCTTTGAAAACCCAAGAATATGCTTTTGATGAAATAAGAATAATATATTGCCACTTGCTACATTAAGATAGATTTTACCATAGCCAATTAGGCACAAGTATTGTTAATTACCACTAGTGATTTGGTACACTGCACACACAGGAAAATAAATATCAGAAACCTGGCAAAAACAGCGGAAACAAGTAAGAAACGATTGTCCTTGTGCGTGTCGAGAGGCATGACCTATACTTCTCACCGAAAACGTGCTGGGCAGAACCGCCACGAGATAGCTCATAAGACCTGGCATCGTGATGCAATTGAGGATGCCGTAGTGTTTGATGTTGCTCTTGTTGTACAGTTCGAGAAGTTCAGTGCGGGCCTCCTCCAAGGCAGTAGGCAGTAAGGCTGCCCCAGTTTTTTCGTTGATGCCGTACCTGGGCACAAAGAGGTTCCGCTTGAATTTCCACTTTATATGCATATGAAAACTTGCAAACTCTAAATCGACCTTACTGTGGCTTATCACCATACAGAGTGCAGCTCATTGTGCTCCTGAAGCATAACTGCACTACTCAAAACGCCGCGCCTATTTACCAACTTTCGTACTTATGGCCGCCTATTGCGAAAAAGAAGGCCTAAGCCATTTCTCATGCATGAAAAGTTGGTGTGTGCCTGTATGTTTTTCTCTGTAAAGCTTATGTGGTTGATTCCGGCATCGAATGAAATGTTCAAGGCACCGCTAGTCTTTATCGAACATTTTGCGTCGCACCAACTTTTGATTTTGATAACGAATAAAAAAAGGTAGCCTATATTGTGTCATTGTGACATATAACAGTCGTACGAGAGCCATGTTAAGGAAGACTCAATGTTCCTCATACATACGCCTGAAAATACTAGAGGGGAAAACCATTTTATCCTGCCCCTTTCTCCTCCGAAGGCTTTCGGTGCTCATCGGCGTTTTGCATTGCCTCTTGGATCGATGGCCCAGCAAGCTACCTGCACCTCGCCGGGCAGCTTCTCGCACTGCCTCCGCGATGAGCCTACGTTTGACCAAGGAACCTACGTCAAGCAATAACATCATCGCATGACGCCATGGTACGTGACGAACTACATTTGGCGATATAATCTACAGGTGTTCTTGTCATATAGATCACCATGCGCGATCACGTCAGAACCGAAACACTTTAAAGAAAAATTATGTTTTGAATTACACGTCGAGTGCGTTAAATCAGGCAAGTTGGTTTTCTATGATCAAAAAATATAACAGTGCAAAAAACGATGGACTATCAAACAGAAACAAGCGAGCGCAGACAAACAGCGGTATTATATGTCTGAGTGTACGTCCATATAGCTTTTTCCGCTGTCCTGCTTCTTTTTAATCATGAATACTTTGTCTTCATGCTGTCGATGGTACTTTTGGGGGGTTTAAAAGGTATTTTCCGAACGTCTTATGCTCACTTACCGCATGTCAAAAGAGATTCCACCAGTGTAGCCACCAGACGCTTCTATGGCACGAGCGAAGTCCTGAAATGCCCCACTGCCATCCGAGGCATACAGGCGTTTGTTCCTCGACATGACGTGCGTGAAGAAGACGTAAGAGCACACATGCAACTGAGGCAGCAGGATTTGTGCGCTGCCCACGCTGCTCACTGTGCACACGAGGGGCATCTTTGTCGCTGCACAAGATGGCAAAACAGGAGTCACTCACTTCTGCAGGCACCAATATGTATATTTATGCAATTTCGTTCACATTACACATTTTGGTCTTTCAGTTTCCGTTGAATGGCGAGTGCGTTTCTGGCAAACATGTGAGAGGTGAGGCTTAGTTATGTGTAGAAATTTAGGGGATTCATTGTAGGAATAGCGTAAAAAAATTTTTGCACGTGCTCTACGTGATTTCGGGTATTTCTTCATAAGTGCTTCTTTGTGAAACTAACGCTTCAATTGAATTTGAGTGGTTGCTCGAGTTGCTGTGTTTCATCAGATTTGTGGTTTTGTTTGTTTTTCACAGCTGTAACGACAATACATTCATATGAATGAGCCCTGTTAACTACGTTCCTGCCGTTTTTTTTTAGGCGCTCCATGCCCGGTAAATCTTGTCAACAATATCTGGAGCAAATTTCTTGCACATTTTTGAAAGAAATACGTGCAGCAACAAAAGAGCTGATTTCAGTGCAGAAATCACTAGTAAAAAGTCTATACCGCTGACATCTGTTCTATTCGTACATTCCACATAAGGTTACCACCTCAAATATTGTGGCAACTGGCCTCCCTACACCTGGCCGACTAGCCTCCCTACATCTGTGTCTTCGTGTAGTATTCGCCCATGCATATTCAATGAAGCAAGCAAGCAAGCGTTTATAGCCGAATACCGTCAAGCGCACTGACGGCTTTGGGGAACATGGATGTTAGTGCCCCTCTTTGGAAGATCAAAGGCTTGAACAGCATGCAACTTTAGCTTACTTCACCGGAAATGCCCTCACAGTTGACAAGATGCGCGGATTATGGGACATCGCAATAGAAGAGTACAGACATGCTTTGACATGCATGAGAACGTTCTGGCGATACCATCTAGTGCACTGACGGCTTTGGGGGAACATGTATGTCCGTGCCCGTCTTTGGAAGCTCAAAGGCTTCAACTACATGCAACTTTAGGAGGAGAGGAGGAGGGAGGACGAGGAGGAGGAGGAGGAATAAATGGGGAAGGACAGGGAGGTTACTTCAACGGAAATACCCTCAGGTTTACAAGATGCGTGGACCATCAGACATCACATTAAACAAGTACTAACATGGTTTGGAGCTATCTCAAGAAGGGGCAGTTTCATTTCCATTGTGTGCACTATCAACACTCTCCTCCGCACAACTGAGAAAGACAACACTTATCAAACATTTACTCCAAAGGTTTCTCCTGTAAACATCTGAAACCATGCCCTATCTCAACGTACATTATCGCAAGTAAGGACAGTTCACTGCGCTTCGAAGTCTGCGCCCTGCATGACGCCCGAATCGCAGAAATTGCTGTCAGGGTCTCCGGATGGCAATTAACTCATCGTTGCTTAGGTGAATCACCTGTGACTGACAGCAACATGACAACTATTGCTAGTGTGTGGTGAGCTGCAGTATTTTAATGACGTCAGACTTCTGTTAACATGTCAGTTCAAAGCCACCGCATCCTTACCAAAATCAAAATCGATGGTTTAGGTTAAGAGTAGTCAGAATATATTCAATGCATTGTTTTATTAAAGTTCTTTGTATGTATGTATGTATGTATGCATGCATGTATGTATGTATGTATGTATGTATGTATATATGTATGTATGTGTATGCATGTACGTATGTATGTATTGTAAGTGTAACAGATACTCTTTCTAGAGTTCTCGACACTCGGCTTTTCATTTAAAACAATGCACCGAAAATTCGTGTCACTACTTCTACAAGAACAATTCGGAAATTTCTATTAGTTGAAATGTGCAAATGTGCACCAAAACAAAATAGTCAGTGTGATTGAAAGTGGGGGCAAGATCACCTCTAAGCTCAACAATGAAGGGCCTGTGGCACCTCAAAATGTGTCATGATAAAACATCTCGTGAGAGCAAAAGTCTGCTGGTTCCAACATTTGACGTATCCCTAGCGAAAGCGACTTGCCAACATGGCAGAGATATCTCAGCAACATCAACCTCCGTGAAACACAGACCCGTGTTTGAAGTAAACCTTTTCGTGTTAAAGGAAAGCAGGGGAAATTTTAGGAATCGTGTCTGTCAGACTCAATATTAGTAAGAACTAATAGACAATGGTTTAATATAGTATACCGAATGTTACATCTAGTAAATGTATCTAAACCGGCAGAAAGAAAAGCAGAAGGAAAATTCCTTGCGCTGGCATGTAATTTGTAACACACTACCACCTGAGCTACAGCGGCAGGCATACCCATCAACATTATGAACCATATATATCCATTCAATCCTAAAAAATTAAGTGCCACTAGTAGCCACGACGGCGAGTGTAGAACACACTTTTTCAGCCAGCTGGGGCGTCACGTAGCAAGTAACGTATCCACAAACTAGCAGCTGACCATAATCTTTCTCTAATACCTGAAGGCGTCAAGACTACCAGAATACACACCAGCGTAATATAGTGGAGCATGCAACCTGGAACTCCTTTTGAATTCTCAAATTC
Organism: Rhipicephalus annulatus; assembly: GCA_013436015.1. Lineage (NCBI taxonomy): Eukaryota > Metazoa > Arthropoda > Arachnida > Ixodida > Ixodidae > Rhipicephalus > Rhipicephalus annulatus. The sequence goes on along the minus strand of WOVY01005240.1, from coordinate 1,454 downwards.
AAAGAATTGCTTTCTCTTCTCTTGACAAATGACGAAAGATGCTCATTATTCACGCGTCACAGCCGTTGGTTGAGCAATTGGCTGAATTAAAACATGGCGCGCTCGGTCGTTACAGAGATCGCCGCGGGAGGCCGCGACTTGTTCACACACACGCCTGCCATCGCACTGAAAAGCCGCGTATTCAAAGAAAAAAAAAGGAAAAGAGCTCATAGTCGTGAAGCGCGCGCGACGCGCCTGCTTTCTCCATGCCATCCCTCCCTGCTTAGCTTCCAGCGCTTTCATTGGGGCGAGAGGAAGATGAGAATGCAATTGCAGCATGCGATAAATAGAACTCCGCTTGTTGGGGGTGGATTCGAAAACGTTTTACAGCAGTGAATTCACGAGTGCCTGTAGCAATCTATAATATGGCTAGTTGAAGCAGTGTTGAGGCTCCGTTAAAAGACCACTCACCGGCTGGGCAAATACAAAAAATAAGCAAGCGCAATATTCTCATCCTGATATTTATGGTCCTTCTTGTGCACTTCCGTGACGCAGACAGCAGTTCCCGTGACGTTTATAGCGTACATGCTCCGATTGGTCCATATACGTGAATATATAGTGTCATTTGTCTCCTACACTATTTCGCCAAGCAGGTCGCTCATCCGTTCTTCCTTGTCTTGCACGAATATCGTGCGCGATGGATGAAACGATTAACACTTCATTTGGTTGTTTAAACTGCGCAGGCGGTGTCAACAGCACCTAGCCGAGAAGAAGCTTTAAAACCTGATAGGCTATAGCGCATATTGCTGACATTGTTCACTTCCTTTTAGGAAGTAAGGGGTGAAAAGGATGCATTGCTTGTATGAACAATAGCGAAAGAAAGGAGAAAACCACCTCCTCGTCTTTCAACGCGGGGTGGTGGAGGGCCCTCGAACAATATAGAAAGCAGGCTTGTCCATCGGGATTAAATTAAACGTTGTTCGTGGCGAACAGTTAAATACAGTGCAAACAAAATAGAGGAATATGAAATGCGAGAGATATGAGAATACTCACGAGAACATCTTCAATTTTTTACACTACACCTGAATTACGAATGAGAGGCAAGAGAGAGACAGCAAGCTCGGGAACAAGTGTGTACAGAAACTACAATGCGCATAACACCAGAGCCCATCATCTACCAGCGATTACGTAGTTCATTCGCCTCCAAATGCTACAGGAGGATGCTTTGATATTTCTTCGGCGGTATAAGACAGAAAGACGCAAAAACATAGGTACATAAAAAGCGCCTTTCACATCTTGTTATGAAAAAAAGTTCTCGGGTCCCCACTTTTTTTTGCCTCTGTCCTTACAAAAGATGATTTAGATAAACTATAGATTATTTAAATATATTTTAGACAGTCTAAGGATGTATCATGTTTTTTTCGAGGACGCGTGTATGCTCATTTGTATACTCGTCCCCACAGCGTCAGAAAAAC